>RJWH01002185.1:0-166780 GCA_004363575.1 Solenodon paradoxus
ATTTGCTACCGGGTGGGGGTGGGGTGGGGGGGCTAGTCAGGACACTGTATTGCAAATTTGCAAGTTGCTAAGAAAACACATGTTCAAAGTTCTCACCCAAGGCAAACAGTGTTTGTAACTTTGTACACTGACAGATGGCACATGGACTTAATGTGGGGACCACCTCTTCATGTATAGAAATCTTTCTGTTGCATACTTGCAAGTAATAAAATGCTGAACGTCAGCTATGCCTAAAAGAAAATGCCTGATGATACAGAAACACCGGAGAAAGCCTTTTCCTGGGGGCTGGGGGGCAGGTGTGTTATCCTGCTCTCTCTCCAGACCACCTTGCGAGCAGGTGTGATTATCGGCGCCCCCATGTCTCAGAAACAGACACTGAGCAGTCTGCTCCGAGTTCACAGCCTCAACAGCAGCGCCGTGACGACAGTGTGGTCCTCTGACACTGCAGCCCCAGTGCGGCACTGCCTGCGCAAACCAACAAGCTGAACAGGAGGGAGGTGACAGGAACTGCCTGTGGGGCGGGACATCCCTGGGGTCTCCAGCAGGACAGGTGGGCCACAGGCAGCTGCATCACAGTGAGACTGGTGGTGGGCGAGCCAGGTCTGGGGGGCAGAAATCTGTGGGCGTTCCTTCAATCCCCGAACATCTTAAGAACATTCAGTCACTGGAGGAAAGAGAATATTACTACCTGTGCATTTTTCAATTTCAAAACGCCTTTGTCTAAGGCAGATTTTCTTAAAGCTAGTGTGTTGGTGTTTATTCCCTGCTGGGAGCGGCCCTGGGAGGACCTGAACAGAAACTTGCTAACAAACAGATGTAGGGCCTTTGCAAAAACCCTGCAAGGTACTCCTGGGGAGAAACCCCCTTTCCAGACAGGAAAGTGTGTTCTTAATGGGGTGGGCATTTCCAGGCAGGGATTGGCAAAGGGCACCCTGTTGTGACTGGATAACAATCAGTGATAGCCTGCGAGCCTCTTTTGGGCAAACAGACTGAAGCCCAGCTGGCCATGCTGGACAGAGGCTGTATGTGCCGGACTGTGGAAGAGGGAAGACAGCTGAGGTGGGACATGGGTACAAAACTGTGGTGCCCTCTGCACACCTGCAGAGATGTGCCCCAACTGAGGGGCCTGGGGCTCCCTGCCCAGCACTGTTCCCCGCGATCAGACAAGGCTATGCTGTGGCATCAGTTCTGCTCTGACCTGGGCGCATCTGTATGGCAGGAGATGGGTACCTTGAAGGTCTACTGTTGAGTGGGTCACTAGGGGTCATGTGTAACAGAGTTAGTGCTGGGAGCTGGGACAGGGTCAGCTGCACCTTCAGGTGGCTTAGAGTTCTGCCCCCAAAAAGCCACATCCGGTCTGGAAGCCCCAGGTGTCATTTGCATGGTCTCCTGCACCCCGGCTGCCCCTAAGGAGGCAGGCTGCCTAAGGAGGCTGCCACGTGGGTAAGACCAAGGCCTCGGACCATGGAGACGCTCCAATGAAGTGCTGGGCACCCAGCTGCTGTGCAAGGTTGTCGCTGGAAGGAAACCTTCTCATACAGCGGCCTGTGATAAGATAGGGAGTTGGCATTACTTGTGGCTGGAGGGTCCTTACCCATACTTCGGGGATCAGTAGAATCTGGTAGATCGCCTCCACCATCATAAGCTCTCCTGGCATGTGGCCTGGTGCTCCGCGCCCCCAACCCTGAGGTTCTAGCCAGAAGGCACTCTGGGCCTGATTCTTGGGGAACAACATGTGACACCTCAGGGGGTTTAGCCTCAATCTCCTGAGTCCCACAGACCTTGGTAAAAGGACAGGCCGTGTTCCTGTCCTGAGCAGGCGGTGTGACGCTCCCATGATTCAGGCATGAAGAGCACAGAGCTTCTGATGCAGGGGAGCTCAGCCCCGCGAGGACCACGGCTGGGTCAGCAGTGGAGGCCAGAGAGCCCTGTCGACTCTGGAGCCAGACTGTTTGGGTTCAAATCCCAGCTTTAAAGAGCTGAGTCACCTTGGGCAGATCCCTTCATTGCTCAA
The DNA here is from genome assembly GCA_004363575.1 of Solenodon paradoxus. Lineage (NCBI taxonomy): Eukaryota > Metazoa > Chordata > Mammalia > Eulipotyphla > Solenodontidae > Solenodon > Solenodon paradoxus. The sequence continues at coordinate 2,015 of RJWH01002185.1, forward strand.
TGTCCTCACTGCAAGTGGCCATCGCCCTAACAACTCCTGGGCTGCTGACGCGTGAGCTACTGAGGACGTGGTCTTAGACGCAGTGCAGGCTGGGACGGCGGAAGGCGGGTGCCGAAGCAGGCTGGGGGAGCCTCTGTGGAGCTGACTCGCGGGGGTTGGGGGGCAGTATGCAATTTGGTGCTGCTTCGGCTGGGGTGCCAAGGAGGGACTGGTGGATGAGACACATTAGAGATGCCACAGGGTCTGTAAGATGGAAGATCAGGTCACCAAAGGTTGGGCCTCACCTGCGATGAAGTCTGAGTTTTACCCTGAGGGGTCTGGGGAGCCTTAGGGCGCCTTTCGAGGTGGCGGCTGACCTGATGGGATTTATATTCCGAGATGTTCACTGTGACAGAACACGGAGGAGAGGCCAGAGGGGCCGATGGAGAAGGGAGGTGGGGAGGCCGGTCAGGAGGCTATGGGGCTGGGGAGGAGGCCAGAAAGAACCAGGAAAGCTTAGGAGTTTAAAGGACAGGCGTGGCACACACTGAACCACCACCAGTGAAGCTATGTATTGAGTCTTTCAGCGTGTGCCAGGGCCCTGCCGAACAGCTGGCGTGGACCAGCTCACTCAATGCCCACCCAAGCTCTGCAAAAGTCCTGGGTGAGGGCCGGGCAGGAGGCGAGGGAGCGTCTTCAGGGGTTACCTGCTAACTTGCCTTGACGAAAAATATTTTTAAAAGTGATTTTATCAAGGAGTGATAAAGAGGCAGCTCAACCAGCTGACCAAAGGCACCAAAGAAATCTTGGACCCAATCGGGGGGTCCTGTGGCAGGGTTCCAAGCAGTGAAGGGAGAGTGGGGTGCCTATTCTAGGTACTTAGAAATGAATCCCAAAGTTGAAATTGTCTGACGCTATGTTAAAGGCCAGCCTCTGTGTGTGTGTGTGTGTGTGTGTGTGTGTGTGTGTGTGTGTGAACATTTTCACGGATCCCTGCTGGCACAGACACTGGATGGGAGAAAGGGAGGGGTCTAGCAGTGGGTCTGAGCCTCCTTATGAATGATCTCAATGTGGGTGTCACAGGCATGAAATCAACAGATGGCAATTCATTTGTAGGAAATGAAAGAGATTTAAATCTAGGATCTCAGGAACCTCCTTCCACTGCTCAGTACAGGGGAGGTATGTGAACATTAACTTCTGTAAGGATGAGCTCAGCTCCGAGGGGGCAGGCAGCGCTGGGGAGGCTGCTATCCTCCCCGAGGAGCTGGCAGGTTGGGAGGTGCAGCGAGGGGTCTCCGTCCACCGGAAGCTGTGCTGCCTCTCGACTGACAGGGAGTGGGTGGTTGTTTATCTCTCAAATCTCAGCTATTTTCTTCAGTTACAAGGTGTAAACTGATGTTCCTCAGGGTAAAATCTGCTGCTGCAAAGGGGAACATGCTCATCAAATGTAGAAAGCCCAAGGGAAGGAGAGACTGTCATTTCTTCATGGCAGAACACCCTTTCTGTTCTCCCTGGGGCCTCAGCAGAAGCTTCTCCAGGGATTTACTCATCTTTCCATCAGAAAAGCAACCTCTCCTTCAAGCCCCTGGTTATGGGAGGGAGGCCTTTAGGTGAGCCCTGAGGGACTTAACACTGCCCACTGGCCTTGACTATCCAGTGAAGGTGTCTCAGCCCCCAGCTCCTTAAATCTCAGACTCTGTCCAGAGTGGCGGGCATAAGTCAGAAGAATGTGCCACCTACATGGCCCCGGGACAAAAAAAAAAAGGATCATGGTCTGAGAACCTTGGGAGATCAAGGGAGTTGCTGTCCCTGTCTCAGTTGTCCCCCTCCCCGCTAAAGATATTTCCATCATGGTCATCTTGCCAAGTGAGAAGTGCCTCCTAAGCATGGGGTCAAGGCAGGACTGTCCATTAGATGCGCTGCACCTTCACTCCCATCTGATGGGTAAAAATCACCCCAAGGAAGGGCAGGGATAGTCAGATGCTTTGCCAGATTCACTTCCCGCTGCCTTATGACTCTGATACCACAAGGTATTATCTTAGCAAAAGTCAGCAAATGTCCCATTTGGAGCTGGGTGGTATCAGAGACAAGTCCAGTCAGACACCTGCTTGGCACCTGGTAGACCAGTCTGTGCAAGTCTCCAGGACGAAGGCGACGGACTCTTTCTCTCAGTGGGTTGCACATTAAGCTGGTGCTCCATCAGAAAACAGCTAGGCAGAAGGGTCCATGGACAGGCCACAGAGGGCAATCGGAAGATACTTTTGAAATCATGTGTGTCTTCCAGTCTTGGACGAGACACAGAACTTGAGTCCTGGTTTGCATAAAAATATGACACCTTCTAGCTCCCTTAAGAAGACAGATATCTTATGAGCAAAAGCATGTTGTATGTTTGTTTACCCAGACAAAGGATGGTTGCTATTAACGCGACTGGAATTTTCCCTGAGGACAATTCAGATGCGTTAGGCCTTTAGGTAATGAGGTGGGGGTCTCCAGAGTTATAGTTATTACCATTTTGTTGAAAAGGCTTTTTTCCTTAATTTCTGCCTTCTCCACTCAGGGTCTTAGGGCATCCAGAGACCACAAAACATTATGTTTATTCCGGATCCTGTCGGAGTCACTTTTTCTACCTCTGAACTGAAGGTATTGTTTATTGGGTTGGGGGGGTGAGATGCTGATGTGCAAATTCAGAAGGGAGGCCACTGGGATGGTGACATGGACAAATGGTGAGAAAAGGGTCTGAGGGGACTCTGAGTCGTCACCTCTCAGCCCAGAGAGACATGGCTCTAAGCACTAGCATTCATGTTACTTTGGCTCTAGGACCTGGCATCAGCCTGCGCTCTCTCTTCTGGAAGACTTATCCTTCCTCTGCATTCAGGCTGTTTATAGTTTGACGCTAAGGACTCACAAGCTCTCTCTGTGGGTCTTAGTCCCAGCCGAGCCCTCAGGCATCCTGGGCATTTGGTGCTTATCACGACACTCCCGGGTTTTAGTCTGGGTCTGGTTCTTACCTACCTGGAGGTCAGGAGAGGCCTGATCCAGAAGCGATGATCAAAGGAACCTCGCCTTAGGAAACAGAGTTGGACAGAACCCCATGCAGCTTGGTAAGTGCAGCTGTGGACACAGAAAAGGGGACCCACTCACAATAGGACAGAGAGCCTGGTCACGGAGGAGTGGCCAGCCAGAAACATCCGAGGGGTTGTTTAGGGTAACGGCTGACTTACTGGAATGCTGTGGTTTCTGAGCCAGGATCGCAATCCCCAGAAGGGATTCCCAAGGGGTGTCTTCACAGCTGCTGCCTCACAGCCAACCTTCTCTGGGAACAGACTCTCCGGGAGGAGCATGTTGGGGAACCGGCAGAGTCCTGCAGGAGAAGGCTGGAGGGACAGGCCATTCGTGGTCGTCTTGAAGCTGTCTTTACGAGCCTGCCGGGTCCTCCTTGCTCCTGGGGGGGTCTCCTGACCACGAAGCGCAGCACTGAGCATCCAGGAGCTTTTATACCCGAGGGCGCCTTCTCTAGCACAGCGCCTGGCACATTCCGGCATCCAGTGTTGTTTGCCCATTTGGTAATTTTTCCATCCGTTTAAAAAAGCTTAGCAAAAACATCTAGAGCCTGCTGAGAATGAAGCACTGTCCTAAGCACTTTAGACATGTTAAGACTTACTCTTCCCCACTTTCTGAAGCAGCTTCCATTGCAATGCCCTCCCATGAAAGGGAAGCAGGGGCACAGAGAAGTGAGTTCATCTGCCCCAAGTCACACAGCTGGGGACTGGTGCAGGCGGGAGACTTGTGAACCTGCTGTTGCTTCCAGTCAAAGAGGAGGTGAGGGTCATGCATTTGTGGTGACTCATGGCTTCTGAACCCCATGTTCTTGTCCAGTGCGGCATCGTCTTCTTCTTACCCTACCATTTCACCTCCAAGGGTGACAAGGAGGAAACGCCAACCTCACAGAGAGCTCAGATGAATGGAGCTGGCATGAGGGGTTCTCGAGGGTCAATAACGCCAAGAACTCAAACTTGGACAGAAGTTTTCAGAGTGCTGATTGTGGGTTTCTGCCGCCTGACTTGGGCTTATGAGACATCTTGAAATACCATTTGATACTTGAGCTTGGTCAGGGGCTTGTGATCGTTCTGTGTGTAAATGTTCTTCCCGCAATGCTCAACCCCTGCGAGGAATGTGAGGTTAACGCTGCTTCAGGTGAGGCAGTAAGGCACTACCCACGGGGAGTTACCGACGGTGGCAGAGCATGCATCTGGAGTCCCCTGATCCTGGTTCGAACGAGTTCCGGCACTGAAATGACATGATCACACCAAAGTCTCGGTGCCTGTGAGCCAGCCGACCATCGATGGCAAGGATTCAAGTGGACGTTAAATAAGAGGTGACTTGTGCGATACTGAGCACTCTCGGTCCTCTCAGGCGCTCTCACTGCAGATCCCATCACGTGCATGTTTTCAGAAAAAGACACATCCACACATCGGTGATGAAGGTCTGGGTTAGGAATGCACTTTCCGGACAGTCCAGGGCAGCTCAGGTTTCTGCCGTTGCTGACTGGACACAAAGGAGGAGACAGCCTTCTTCCACCTGCAGCCAGGAGGCCTGCTGACAATGGGACTCCCTCAAATGCAGTCCCCCCGGTGGGGCCGGTCCTGTGTCTTGCCACCTCGAGACGCCCACAGCTCAGGATAGTTCAAGGCAGGGAATGCCCAGTCCATGCCGGGGGGCGCCCGCCACTGAGAGCCATGCAGTCTCCATGCCTTCCAGGGATCCTGGTGCCGCCTTCCAAAGAGCAGACAGCTTTGTCTCCCCGCCCCACCCCACCTGTGGGTCCTTCCAGAACCATCTGGAAGGAAAGGAGGAAATAAGACCACCTGTCAGAAGTCAAATGCCGATGCAAGACGAGCCGGGGACAAGGCCCAGGGAAGGAGAGCAGGGTGCGAGGAGCCACGACTCGTGAGTTCCTGATGCTGCAGATACCCCAGGACGGCTGTGCTCCGGGAGGCCATGAGGCTTCTGAGGAGGGCAGCTCTTTCTGGGCTATTCTGGCTTGTCAAGGCAAATTCAGGGCCCTGGTGTCTATAAAGATGGGTGACAAGTGCCACTCTTTGAGCAGAGTGGCTTACAACGCCTCAGAGAAATGGGCAGTGTGCATCACACAGCGGGTCTGGCTGGATGGCCTTGGCCTCGACCTTGACCTAGACATGAGACCCTCACATTGGCCCCCTCCACCCCCAGCGGCAGAGTGTGAGAAACTGCAGCTCATGCCAGTGAAGGCCCTGCTCTGATAGACATTCACTCAATCAGTAGAAGAAGTTGCTGAAAGTGGGGCGCACAGCTGAGGGACAGAGGAACTGGTCAGCAAGCCACTGCATGGATGAAGTATCTCAAAGCTCCCCCATCTCCAGGACCTCGAAGCTGAGGTCATTCAGCTCAATCCTCAGCTGGAGACGGCTACCTCGGGGGGCTGTCTGCAGAGCAGACCTTGGAGGTGGCTGTCCTCTGGCGTCAGGTCAGGGAGTGGTCAGTCTTGCTTGGGCTCCCCGGTCATACCAGAGGGAAGGAGGACAGGGACAGGCGGACAGTGGCTCCCTGGCCTTTCTGATGGCTACCAGGAGGGGAGGGCAGGAAGCCACATTCAAAGGTCCTTCATACCCCTCCGGGTACTGACCCACTGCAATGGGCTGGATAAGCCTGAGGAACAGCCCCCACCCCTGTCCCACTGTGTGGGAGAGCCCACAATTCTGCTCTTCACTCCTAGAACTTCAGCTCGCTCACTGTCCCTCTAAGTCACAAACCATGTTCGGTGTAAAGACCACCTATGGCTTTCAGAAACCCACCCAGGAGTTGAAGGCAGAAGGTCAGGGCAGGCTCAGAGGGCCTGAGGACACAGCGGCTCCCTGGGCAGGGACAGCACTGTGCCTCTGGCTGCGGCCCCTCTGCACTCCTCTCTCTTACCTCGGCGAAGAGGGTGAGCGACACAGCAAGATGGCTAAGACCTGGCAGCCTGAGATACTAGCCTGAAGAAGCAGTGTCAGAAACCAAACATAGGGACATTGAGATGGAAACAGATACACAAGTGGTGGAAAAGGAACAGGAGACCTTACAAATACTGAAGAATCAGGCGGTCGGCTGATCAGGCAGGCACGGGGAGGCTGGCGGGGTCAGACTTGAGAAGGCCTTGCCAACCCAGGTGAGGGCCCAAGTCGGCCATGAGACTCAAAGTTACCTCCTCCTTCAGGAAGGGCACCAGGTATGTGCCTAGTGCCAGTTTTGAGAGGGGGATCCAGGACTGGAACAGGCCCATGTAAGGGGGTGGCAGACCACCCAACATGGCCTGGATGCCAGAGTTCCCTCACGAGAGGTGACCTGGAGTCCCACCTTCTGTTCTGGAGGCAGCTGGAGGGTAGAGGTGACAAGCTGCTGGGGCAACGCCCCTTACAGTCCTTCTCTTGGGTCCCCTGAGATCCCAGTCAGGGCCAAGCATGCTGTGTGGGGCCTCCACCTGCTGGCCCCTCCTCCCTTCGACTCAGTAGAGGCAGCGTAATTGTGAAAAAGCTTCAAGTTAGGAAAAAAAGGAGAGAAACCCAAATGAAAACCTGCAAAGGAAACCGAGTCTCCAGGCTGCAGGATCTCCTCCCGTCCCCATCTGTTCGGCTCCGCAGGTCCTCCAGGCTGAGCCCTGCTGTAGGGGGAGGGCCCGGCCCCTAACAATCTGTCATCTCTGACACCACTTGGCGCCCGTTTCTTCTGGAGTTGCCAGGGGCCAGGAGGCCACCCTGCCCAGCTGTGGACGGGGATGCAGAGGGGAGGGGGAAAGGAACCCTGGGGTTTCGGGCATCCAGGCTGAATCCCAATCTCCCCACACCCCTCCTATCCCGGGCCATGAAGCCCTCTCATTCCTTCTGTCTGTGATGGACATCCCTGGGGAGACCCTCTCCTTTCTTACTTGGGAATCGCTGCCTAGGGACATGGGGACAGGTCTTCTCTGCTCCTGGCTACTGGGTAGATACCCTGAGTTTCTCCCTGTCCTCCCTGTCTTCCTGCACCCCAAGCTGGTCCCTAGAGAGACGCCCTCTCTGTCTGAGGCGGCGACCTTCAGCAAATGGTGTGTGTGTGTGTGTGTGTGTGTGTGTGTGTGTGTGTGTGTGTGTGAGAGAGAGAGAGAGAGAGAGAGAGAAAACAGGAGGCAGTGACCCTTGACTCCCTTTACAGATGAGGGGTGCCCCCAGCCTGGACCCACGAGTCAGCCACCTGCTCCCACAAGGACCCAGTGTGGCCAGGAGGCGAATGACACTGGTTTCGAGTCAGATGGACTTGGGTCTGAGTGTTGGTTCTGCCCGCTGGTAGCTGTGGTGCACACAGGGACACTGGACAGAGACTGCTCCTTAGTTGAGAGCTTACTGTGCCTGGCAGCTGCTGCTGGTGAAAGGATCAGGAGGGCTAAGGTGGGTGCTGGAGTGGCCTCCAAGCGTGCCTGACACCGGCCCCCGGTCTCATCAGCACAGAGAGCTGACCAGCTGTGCTAGGAAGCTGGTTATGTCCAACTCGTTTTAAACCCTCTGTTCCAAGGTCTTGTGGGGAAGGACAAAAACAAGGGCTCAGAAAAGATCCCGTATGCTCGCTATTCGTTCCCGCACCACCGTTCATGCATCACCCAGCCCTTATGAAGGCCGGAGAGCAGAAAGTCAGACCCAGCTGTCACTTACCAGCGGGGAACGCCGAGAGTTACCCGGCCTCCTTAGCATCTAAGTCTCATTGTCTCTCATGGCACCTACTTCCCAGACAGCATAAGGAACACTTAGCACTGGACACATGTCAACTCACTGTCACCATCTCTTCGCTGAGACAATAAGCAAACAACACCAGCCCTTCCTCCAAGGAAACTGCTGTCCCAGCAGAAGATGGACTCCCTGGCTCCACAGGTCAAGAAAAAATCTGCCAATAGGAGTTTGGGGTTTTGATTTTTGACACAAATCTCTTATTTTTTCCTTAAAAATGTGAAGGTTATTTGTGAAGCTTGCAATAGTCTCAAACATTTGAGTCGCTTAAAATCTGGTCTTGAATTAAGACCGGGGTGTGGAGGCTCTTTGGGGGCCCCCCAGGCCGGGGACACGGGTGAGGCGAGGTCTCAGGAGCAATCGGAATGGCTCAAGTCCCTCTTCCCCATGGTCTAGGGCAAAGCAACATGGAGTTGCTTTCCGGCAGGTGCAGCCTTGCCAAGGTCTACCCTTGCCGTCACTCTGCCCGGTAGCCCGGGCCCCGGACACTGCTGAGGACGCAGACTCACTGCTCAGACACCCAGACCTCTGGCAGCCTTGCTGCCCTGCCTGACGCGGGCCTACGCGCAGGGCCCAGAGAAGGGAACCGTCAGAGGCTTCCCGTGACAGGCTTGTCACAGCCACCTCGCGGAGATGCCACCAGGTGCACGCATGTCTCCTTACTGTTTGCATCTGACAGCTGGCATATCTCTCTTTGCTTCTTCTGACCACACTTAGATACACCTCTGTGCCCTGCGGTCTTCAGAGGTCAGCGATGACGCCCCCACAGAAGTGACCCAGAAGTACTCAATTACACAGCTGAGGATGACCTCTCTCCTCCCAACTCCTGTCCTTGGTGGGTGACAATACTCGGCGCAGGAGACACGAGGGCAGGAGCTAGGAGGTCTGGGCACGAGGTCTGACTAACCAGCATCTGTCAGGGTGACCTTGAGCACATTACTTAATCTCTTGGGTCTCAGCTTATCGAAAATGGGAGAAGCAGGCAGCCCTGAAAGCATTTTAGGATTATTGTCAGGTTGTGTGAGACACAATCGTACAAGGGACCCAGGAAGAATGAAGTCAATTAAAAATCAGCTGGGACACAAATAACTTCAGGTATTTGTCCCTGAGGATGAAGAGTCTGCACCTTCCTGAGCACGAGGAGTGCAGAGATATGTCCCGGCCCCAGGGCCGCCCTGTCCCCCAGCCCTGGCTCCTCACTCACTGCTCCTGTCCTCTGGGGAGGGCTGGGCTGAGCTGGGCTGCAGGCCTCCTGCCGTAACTGGAAGTGGCCAGGGACCTGGCTGCAGTCCGAGTTCGGGTGGGGTGGTTCCTGGGGGGCTGAGGGGTAGCCAGCACCCTCCTCTGAAGGAACAGAAGACAGCTGCGTTCTCACAGACCCCTCCAGAGCTCCCTCCGTAAAACAGACACCAAGAGCATTGCGCACGGCACACAGCGGTTGGGAGAGCCGTGCGGTGTCCATCTCGCCTGGTCCCTGACCCCTGCCGACCCCTGCACCTCCACACTGCCTGTCCACACGCAGGCCCTCCTAACGACTGCGCAGGGAACTTCCCCAAGTCGCAGAGCTGGCCCTCAAACCCTGCTTTCCCGACTTAACCCTGTGTGAGGAGCCAGCAGCTCTATCTTCAGCGAACCATCGCCGCTGGTCGGTGTCTCACAGCCCAGGGGAGACAGGCCCTCATGGCCAACACAGTCCTCGGCAGAAGGAGCGGTAGTATAAGAATTCCTGAGGTCAGAGGTTGGTCTGAGAGCTGAGGAAAAGCAGGGGTCCCTCCCTCCCACCTCCAGAGGGGGTCCTCCTCCTCCTAACCACATATCCAAGAAGCAACTGTCTGGAGAGCGTGAGAGGTGGACAGACGTCCAGGAGCCTTACCCGAGCAGGCTGTGATGTCTGCTGGGCCTGCGGGAAGGTCCTGGAGGAGCAGGGTCAGGGCTGAGGCCTGCAGCACAGACTGGTCTCTTCCCCGCAACCTATGAGAACTAGGGGTGGTGCCTCTGCTCCCCCCTCCACCCCAATGCCGCTCAGCAGGGAAGGGGTTGGCGCCCTCCCTCCTGACACCTGACCCTCTTGGGGCCCCACTCTCCCTGCTCCCAGGCGGGGGCGGCAGGCGGCTCCAGGAGGCTCACCTGCATCCTCTCAGAACTGTGAGGACCTACAGGCACCAGAGAAAACCAGACAGCAAGGCCCACGGCAGAAAAGAAATCTACAGGAGGACAGTGTGTGCAGAGCAAATCTGGGGCGCCTCCTTCCTAGGAGGTGAGGCAGTGGGTTGGAAACAGAGAGGACATGGGCTCGACTCCGGGCTCGCTGCCCACTGGCTGTGAGGCCTTGGGCTACGACAGAACCTCCCAAACCCCGAAACAGGGTGCTCCTCTCGGTAAGAAGTCAGAGACCATGTGTGCGAAGCACCAGCACCGAGGCCTCAAGGTGTCATAAGGACAGCCATGTGTCGCTGAGATATGTCCTTAGGCAACTGTGTCACCATGCGGACCTTAGTGTGTCAGCGCGCGCACCTGGGTTCCGTGGTATGGACGGCCACCGTCACTGACATGGTCCCATCATCGACGGAAATACCGTTAAGTGGTGTGGGCCTGTGTTCTCCCCGTCACGACAATTCTGCCGATGTGTGCACCACACACCTTTACTAAACTCACCTCATCTCCAAAATGCCGCTGACTTGGCTCTGTGTGGCAGAGGAGACAGCCCACGGCCATCTACAAGGTGGGGCGGGGCGCCTCTGTGGCTGGTGGGGGCTCTGACTTCTGGGGGGCCCTTGGCACCTGCAGGCCTTTCCTGTATTTACTAGGACATCCTTCTGCTGAGTTCCTGTTAGTTCTCTTCTCCTCATAACAGCCAACTTATAAATTACAGGCCACTTCTTGAGGACTGTCACTAAGCAGAGAAATGGAGGCCCCTCTGTCCACTGTGACAAACTTCCCCACCTGTGGAGGAGGAGACTGAGGAGCAGTGGCCAGCTGGGGCATTTGGACAAGCTGAGCTTGTCCTCAAGAGGTGTGGAGGAAGAAGCAAGATCTTGCTTGTCACCACTAAATGTGAGGTCTCTGCATGATGCCCATGGAGCACTGGTCAGTCCTCCCCGGGTCAGGCCGGCCATGCTGGGGACACATGACCTCTCAGTCATCCACCCTCCCTAGCCTCAGTGTCCTGGAGGGTCAGACTAGGTCAGAGGCTGTACCCGAGAGGAGGCTGCAGATCCCCAGCAGATTCCACATTTTGTGACTCACCAGCCGCCTCCTTTCTTATCAGAGGGCGAAGCATCCTCAGCTCTGCCCCAAGACATGTGGCCTCCACAGCCACATGGATGGTCACTGGCGGCCTCCTGTTCCACAGCCTCCCTGTCTGTCCCTGCTCCCCAATCCTGCTCGGGCCGCAGCTGAATTTAGCATCCCAGGCGACACAGTCAGTTTCTCTGTGGCTTAATGCTCTGCCGATAAGAGCCGCTAATCCGCACTGCTCCTCCTGTGCCCAGATGGGGGAGATTAGAGGCACAGGGTTAGGCAACTCCCTTCAAGGGCACTGGGGACTTTAACAAGGAAATGATCTCCCTTTCCCAACTGATGCTCTGGACTTGCGGGGGTCGGTCCCCAACATTTCTGGTGAGGAGCAGCTCTGCTCCTTCCCAACCATGAGTCCCTGATGGGGGTGGCCTGGGCATGGGATGGGGGTGGCCTGGGCATGAGTCGGGGGTCAGTGCGAGTGGCCTGGAGACGCACCAGTTCCGGGACCGAAGGGCCCAGCTGGAAGGAGGCGTCTCTCTGGCCAGTGAGGGCCCCCGTTAAAGGCCCACTGGGAAGGGAGTGAGATTTGGGGAAATGACTTTATGGGAAAGGCGTTTCAGCAATAGCTCAAATGTCACCCCTGTAATCCTGGGGTCAGGCCTTGGGTCAGCGGTGCAGGTGGGCAGTGACCCCCACAATCATGTCACAGTTCCTGGGGCAGACATGGAAGCCACTTTACAGCAGGTGACATGACAGGGAGGTTTCAGACACGGCAGGGGACAGAGGCAGCGAGAGGCATCTATATTGTGTGGAGGACCGGAGGGGGACCAGGCAAACACAGTGGACACAGTGCAGTAAACTGGGCTAAGCAGCTGCGAGAGGTTAGAGTTCAGGAGCTCTGTGGGCGAGCGGGGTCTCACAGGAGCTCATGGGACGAGAGACCGACCTGCTGAAGCGGGCAGACTGAGGGCAGAAGAGCGGCTCATTTATTTTTATCAAATATTGATCGAACATCTGTTACAGGCATGTTGGTAGAGAATGAAACAGATACAAGATCTAGTTTCGTGGAGTTTATATTCTGGGACAGGGGTCAGATGTAAAAGAAACTCACAATCATTTTTATAGTCTGCAACATGTTATCAAAGAGAATAGGGAATCCTCGTCTGTGAGGGTGGCCACCACAGCCGAGACACAAATGAGGAGCAGGAATGAGCTAGAAGAGAGGCGGTTAGAACATTTCGGAGAATGGAGAAGTTCTGAATAGGGATGAAGGGGACTCTTCAGAATGGAAGAAGGGCTTAAGAGCAGAAATTCAGAGAGGGACGAGCTCTTCAAACTTTCCCCCAATGGCAGTGGAAAATCATTAAAGTGAGAGATTTTTGTTTTTAGACGAGCACTCTGGCAGCCACGTGGGGATGAGACGGGAAGGTGGTCAGGGAGGCAGGTGGTAAAACTGGCTGGAAAGCAGGTGATAGTGATGGCGGCAGTCCCTGATGGCTGGTGGGGGTCGCTGGAGAGGGTGGCGGCTGGACTACACATCTGTCTGATTTGATGATGAGTCGGATGAGTGGGGAATACCTAGGATGACACGCAGAAGTCTCTGCTGGAGTCGCCTGGGACTGGAGGTATCATTTACACAGACAGTGAAGAATGGTGGGGTCCGTTGTGGGCTCGAAGCCACAGGACAGAAGCAGAGTTTGGGTTTGGGCACATTAAGCTCGAGAGGTCTTCAGACAACAAGTGACACTGTGGGTAGACACACACAAGTGACTGCCTATCACAGAACATCTGGTGTCGTGGCCATAGATGTGGTATGTCCAGGGAGGGGAGAGCACACGCAGAATTGGCCTCTGAATTATATTTTGAGATAAGACAGAGAGAGAGGAACAGCTGGAAAAACAGTATGAAAGCTAACCGCTGGAGGTGACTCAAGAGGAGGGGACTGTCACCCATGGGAAATATCAAAGAAAAGGTCAGTCTCTCAAAAGCGCCTGCTGGATTCGGCAACATGGAAACCACAGAGGAAATGAAGAGTGGATCCACTCTGAGGAGTGGACCAGATCAGCTTGGAGTGAACTGATCAGACAGCAGAGGCAGGTGGGCAGGGGCCTCACCTAAAGGAGATACAGCATGACTTTCTGAAGTCCCCCTCTGGGGTCGAAGATCGCCACATGGGCAGGGCCTTAGCCATTGCCGCCCCTCCCTCTGGCCTCAGTTTTGCTTCATTTATCCTTGACACGTGAACACCACGCCTAGTTCGACCTCATTCAGGAACCTCTTGGGTGCTGCACTCTGGTGTCCAAAACCATTCCATCACAAAGGTCTTAAGGCTTTAATGAAAAGCCCCGACATGTCCCAGAGGCGTGAAGAAGGCAGAAGAGCCTCCAGACTCTCTCTGGTTAAGAAGACCTGACTTCAACTTTGTCTTTTCCTTCCCCCAGAGACCCCAGCTGACAATGCACACTCACGTCCCACATTCTACTAGGAAGTTCTGCTCATCTACTTCTGCTCCCTTTAAACACCTGGAATTTTCCTACCTCCACACATCTGCTGGTTTTCCTCTTTAAAGTCAGTCTCTCCTCCAGGCCTCACTGAACCTCCTCTTCCTCCCATCTGTCCTTAGGCAGCTCGTCCCCTGCCTGGCCCCCCCACCTCCCCCATGAGGAACAGTGAAACTGCCTGCTTAGTCTCTGTTTTCTTTGTTGGAGCCTTGGATTGACAGAGAAAAGCCAGCAGCCCTTCCTCCCTGAAGGATGAAGACTTGTAGCCAGCGGTTTTACAAGGGCTGCATTAGCAAGGTTCACAGGGGACAAATAAGAAATAATGAGGTGTCAAGGCTTCACCAGTCTGGGCCTTACAGAAGCATCTGAAGAAGTCCGAAGTCACTGAGTTCAAGTTCGGCTCTGGCCATCATGGTCATTGACTATTTCAAATGCTCCTTTAGAACCGCCCCGCCCCCCCACCTGAAAATTTAAACCACAAAAGCTCACATTTTCTTTTAAGCCATTATTAGAACAAGGTTCCTCCCCATTCAAAGGTGGAGATTTCCTCTGAATGGTCCCTTTTGAAATATTGAAAAGGTCACATTTTGACCTGTAGCCCTCAAATCACGCTTCAGGGGGCCGGAGTACTGTTGGGGTGAGGCACTGACTACAACAGTCACTGGGAGACTGCAGTGAATGTCACACAGAGAGTTCCCCTCAAAGAGGTGACACTGGCAATGTTTTCAAGGCAGAAACATTTTGAGGAAACTGATTCCATTTAAGGCACTCCAAAGTGATCTCCACACATAGCAATTACTGCAGCCATGAAGAGACAGGTAGACTCTGGACGCAGATCTATAATAACACACTTTATCACGTCTTCTGGACTATTTTTACTTCCCAGCATCAACCACAATAAAACCCAAGAATCTTCAAATATTCCAAGTGGCAGTTTAAAGGCAAAAACTTTTCCCCAAATCCCACAGGCAAGCACTCCGCCAGGAAGGGTCCAGGAACCGGTCTCCCTCAGAGCACAGATTCACAGTCCTCCAAGCAGTTCACTGTGGACACATCTGCGAGAGATCCAAGGAAGTTCAACAAGCCTATTGGTTTACAGCTCAACGTGCAGGAAGGATATATTTTCTTTTATGGAAAAAATTATTCAGTTATTTGCCTTTCATTTACAAAAGATGTGAGCCAAGAGACCCCTTGCTGCTCTGTCTTGGGAAAGCAAGACCCTTTATGCTGGGTCTTTCCTGGTTTCCTCTATAGGGACCCTGGGGAGCGATTACCCACTCCCCCACCCTCCTTGCCCAGCACTACTGCATACCTCCAGAGGGCCAGGCCAGAGAGTCAAAGGAGTGGGCACCCTTGCCTCGTCTGTGGCTATCTCTGACTTGACTGGAAAGAATGAGCATCTAAAGAGCTTTATGGGACAAGTGCTCAGATATAACCATTCTTTTGAGGATGTGTCTGTTTTTAAAAGGCATGATTCACCCCAAATAATGTCACCCATTTCTCACAACCAGCTGCCTTCCAGAAAGAACGATGCGCAGAGGCATAAGAGGAACTGGGCTCTCCGGCATCTCCAGGAGAAATGAGCTCACTCCAGCCCTGAGCTTTTATGCTTCAAGAGAAAAGTTCAAACTCTTTGGGGGGGGGGGGCAGGGGAGAAAAACAAAACGACCTGTCAAAATTCCTTTTAGCACCTATGATAGTTGCTAACTTACATGCTCTCCGGGAGCAATGAAAAGCCTGAAACTGCTGCTAAAAAGATGGTTTGACCTTTTCCAAGGAAAACTCCCCCACCCCACATCCATATTCAGTAGGCAAACCTTGGGAACTCTGGCGCTTTAAATTAATAAGTGAAAAGCACTTGACTTTCCAGAAAAGGGTTTCCCTACAGACTGCAGGCTAATTAGGGTGCTCCCGACATACACTGTCACAGCGGGAAGAATGCAGGCCCCAAACCTTTGAGCCAATGTAGTTGCCAACTACTAAGCGTCTACTTCTGAAAGGCAGCTGCCAGGGAGTGAGGGCACTTTAGTAAATAGCAAAGTCCAGGAGCGGCCGCCCGCAGTCTGAGTTTCGGGTCGCCAGGCTGTCGGCCGCTGGTGGCCGAGGCGTCGGGCGATCCCGGGTCCCCACCACAGCCGCCAAGCCCAGCGCGAACACTGAGCGCTGCTGAAAGAAGTTGGAGAGCTCCCAGCTCGCGGGCAGGAATCGGCGGTGGGCGCCAGGGAATCCCTTTCAGCACCGCAAATAGTAAAGTTTGGGAGTAAGTTAAGGACCCCAGGCAGACAAGAGACCCATACTTCCCTGTGGCATTAAGAAACCCACCTCGCCGCAACCGGCTGGGGCTGCTCACACAAAGCCATCAGCCCTGCCCTGCCAGACGCGCCCGGAGCCTGCCCACTGCCCACCGCCCAGAACTCGCCCCTAGGACGCCCAGCCAGAGTGGTCCTCGAGCTGGTGGTTCTGAATGGAAACGCCTCGAAGCTTCCTGGCCTGGAGGCCCAGGGCTCGAATTCTACACTTGAGCTCACAACCGAGTCCCGCTCGGACGCCCGGGACCTTCTTCTCCAAACCCGTTCCAGCTTCTCCAAGAACGCGCGGCACGGCCCAAGCGCCCCCGGCACTCCACTCCTCTTTCTACAGGTTCCCCCAAACTCTTCCCGGGAAACCCCACAAAGCACAGATGGCGCCCCGAAACTCCCAGAGCACTCTCCAGTCACCCTATCTCTGTCTCTCCAGGCCTCCAGGTCGCGTCCTCCCCGCCCCGCACCGTTCTCCCCGCTTTATGGGGAGTCAGAAGCAAAGCGCGAGAAAATGCTTCGCGAGGAGCCTCCCTACACCCGCCCAGTCACTGAAACAAAAGCGCAGGGAGGAGGGAGGTGGAAAAGGAGGCGGGAGGAAGGTTTAGAAAGAGGACGGGGACAGCGGTAAGGAGCCGGGGAGGAGGGTCGGGGTGGGGAGACGGGAACCCGGGACCCCGCTGGCTCTGCGCGGCCAGTCGCTTACATGCCCAGGTCGCTGTAGGTGTTGAAGAACTCCATCTGGTTGCAAGCCTGGATCCAGCCCACCACCCAGGTCTCGTGGCGGGGGATGGGGGGCATGACCACGCGGGCCGAGGCTTTGAAGTAGGGGGTCTTGTAGCGCAGGACGATGGGCGAGGTCTCCTCGATGCGCGTGGGGCACTGGTCGATGGTGGCGCACACATCGTACACCACGATGTTCTCGCGCCGGATCCGCGCCTTGCAGGTGATGCTTTGGATACAGCCCATCCTGCCGCCCGGCGCCGGCGCGGCGCGGCGTGGGGCAGCGCGGGGGCCCGCGCGGGCAGCCGGGGGCGCCCGTCACGCCGGCATGGCGACGCGCCGCCCGCTCGGGGTCCGACTCAGCTCGCGCCCGGGAGCCGCGAGCCGGCGCCGCCGCCGGGCATCCTCCGGGGAAGCCCCCTCCTCTGGCCGCCGCCGCGCGGGGTCCCCGCTGCCCAGACACCCGCCCGCCCCCGCCCACGCCCGCCCCCTCGCTCCGGCAGGGCGCGCGGAGCGTGCGCTCCTAGGAGGCGGCGGGCGCCCCCGCCGGCTCGGGCGCCCGCGCGGAGGGCAGGGAGGGGAGCGGCGCTGCGAGGAGGGGAGCCCACCCCGGGCCGGCGCCCCCCGCCCCTCGCCGGAGAGGCGGCGGCATGGAGCCGGGGGAGGGCGGCTGCGGCGGCGGCGGCGGCAGCGCCCGGTCGGTCTGCCTCCGCGGCAGCAGCAGCAGCCGCCGCCGCCGCCGCCGCCGCTGCATGAACCTCTGCGCCGCTGCCCCCCGCGTGCAGCGCACCCAGCGGCGGGCGAGCGGCCGCCGGGCGGCGGCGGAGCCCCGCGTTCCCGGCCCCGCCCCGCCCCGCACGGGCCCGCGCCGCCGCTCCGCAGCCGGCCGCCGCGAGCTGGGGGCGCTGGGGGCGCGGGGGCGCGCGGGGCGCGCGGGGCGGCGGCGCAACTGGGAGGGCCCGGCGGCCGGGGCGACCCGGGCGCGACCCGCGGAGGAAACTGGCGGAACGCCATGGATTTTGTCCCTCTCCGGCTGCCGTCCGGGCGCGGGGTGGTGAGGGTGGGGGCGTTTAAAGGGCCGCGGGCGCCGGGTGGGGTGGGGCCGGACACGTGGGCCCGGCGGGGCGGGGCTGCGGTGGGGGCGGCTGCGATGGGCGGTGGGCGTGGGACGGGCGGGACCCGACCAGGTGGGAAGGGGTGGGGTGGGGTGACGGGGCCTGCCAGTGCGCGGCGCTGTCCTGAGTCCCCATGCGAACCGGATGGACGTTTGGGGCAGCAGAAGCCTTAGGGGAGCTGCTGTAGCTGAGACCGGCCCGTTATTTATAATGTAGTTACGTGTCAGGCGGGCTGGAGCCCCCCTAGTGTTCTACCTGCAGGAGAGCTGACGTCTGTGCTCCCAAAGGTGGTCCTAATGCCGGGGGTTGGCTCTTTCCCTGCCTGGCTTTGCCCTGGAAGCCTGCCTTCCCACCACGTATACAGTGACAGCCTAAGATCCGATTCGTCCGAACACCAAATGCCAAGAGTTTTGATTGAAATTCCAGTTCAGGTTTTACTAATCGCCTCTTTTCCTTCTTAAAAAAAAAAAAAAGAAAGAAAAAAGAAAGACTTTCAATAAATCATCACACCTTGGGAATTAGAGCCGTGGTGGGCTTGCCCTACGCACTGCAGATTGAAGGTAACTGCCCAAGTAACCTGTGACCTGCTAACTACGAGGGCAACTCCAGAGCGTCTTTGGAACCAGGCTATCTTTAAAGAAAGAAAGTCTGTCTTTCTAGACAGACATGATCTGATTTCACTCATATACACCATGTAGGGAAAGCAAGTAATCAAATGAGCTAAATCAAACAAAAATAGTCTATGAAATCAAATTAGTGGTTGCAAGGAGAGAAGGGAGAGGGCTGGGCAAATCCGATGGAAGTTGTTAATGATATGGTGAAAACCTGGACTGTTGGTGGTGAATTGTGTATTCTGTGCAGATGTTGATGCACAACAACGCCCACTTGAAATCTGTATAACCTTATGATGCACTGTTCATTCCGTAAAATGAGTGTTAAAAATGGTAATTGCTTAATTATTCCGGTACAAGATACTGGCTTGTAGTAATCCTGCCCCACAGAAAACCTCAGATTTTAGGGAATCATTCCCGTCTTTGCATTGTGCGTAGCACTTTCTGTGAGTGAATGTATCAGTGAATAAAGAACAGCACCTCTGTGGTTATCCTGAGGAAACTGCCACCACAGATATTAGACATTGTATATAGTATGACCCATGCATGTCATGTGTGTCTGATGTGCCAAACAAAAACTATTTAACCAATGTTCTTACCATGTACTTTCCTATATTTCCAGAGCCCGTGGCTCCTCTTCTTTACGTGTGTCTTCTCTGGTCCTTGACCACCTGCTGCACTAAGTGTAAAATATTCTGATTGGCTAGAGTCTTCAACCAGGACAGGTGTGAGGAGTCATTTACAAATCTGTTG
Source organism: Solenodon paradoxus (assembly GCA_004363575.1). Lineage (NCBI taxonomy): Eukaryota > Metazoa > Chordata > Mammalia > Eulipotyphla > Solenodontidae > Solenodon > Solenodon paradoxus. The sequence continues at coordinate 21,006 of RJWH01002185.1, forward strand.
AGATCTAAAAGCATTCCTTCATTCTTGTTTTCACTTTTCTGGCACCTTGACTGATTTTATAGTTTTAGATTTTATGGTTGCTTAAAAAAAGAGTTTTGTCCTTCTGTCATGTCACCACTCCTTCCAGTCGCTGGTCCTTTCATTCAGCAAATAGCAACTGACGCCTGGCAGAAGCCAAGCATTGTGCTGCATAGTAGGATTAAAAGAGGAACAAGAGCTGGTGGAACTTTGGAGAAGACAAACCATTTAATCACTTGTTATCCTAATTTGTGGCACAAACTTTAACAGTAGTGTCTTTGCAGTGAATGGGAGCCCAGACTGGTGAGCCACTGAGACATGTCTATGCACAGGGCTCTGAAAGAGCCCAGCCTTTCAAGGAGACAAAGAACTCACAGTCAAGGCCTTTCTTGAGTTATTCTATGTAGGTGATGGGTCTCAGTTTCACTGGCCAGATAGGACCCTATCTGGACTTTCAGTGGAAGCCACTGACTGCAAGATTGGCATTTAGAGAAAAATTACTTGGTATCAATTTGGAGGTTGGAGAAAGGACAGAATAGAGACTGGGTGTCCAAATATTAGGGGAACAGATGATTTGGCCCTGAGCAAAGACAGTGCCTGGGGTTTGAGTGACCTGACTGCCTTTGAGGGCCATTTAGGAATGAATGTCTATCTGGTAACTGATTAGATGTTGCTGGTAAAGCATCTGGGCCAGCTTTGAGTTTTCTGGCTTCAGCAGTTTCACATAGTGAAAATTGGGAGACAGAAGTAAAGGCAGGCTAAGCCTGTATGTTATCATGTTAAGTTTGAGGCACTTGGAGTGTATTTTAGGGAGAGGGCCAGAGCTTGAATTTCAGTTATTAGGGTTCAAGAAATTGACCAATAGAAAGTCACACAGGCTAAGCCTTCGTAAACAAGGAAGGCCAATGGTAACTTTCCCCAAAATAAGAAAATCATAAAGGATTTCATAGATATTTTTTATTTCAAACTTAAATGCGACCTTGTTCTAGCCAGTGGAGTGCCAGTAAAATATCACTCATTATTCACAGACTTAGACCCTTGACATTCTCAAAGGGTTCATCCATGACCTTCATGAGACTCCCGGATCATGAATGTCACCATGACATATAATTTCCATTATAAAAAGCTGTAAAGTGTCACTGAAAAATGTAGGGAATTCTTTTAGATTCTTAATGGTTCTATACATAAGGGGCCAAGATCTTTTTGAAAACTACTTAAATAAATTCTGCCATTAAAATTAATTCTTTACTTCATTATATTGGCCACTTTTTAACTCCATATTTCCCTGACTCTGCAAGGAATGTGATTTTTAATCACAGTATGAGAATTCCTCTGTAGATGTCAAGGCGAATTGCTAAGAGGTGTTGAGACAGGGAGGCAGGTGTGGGGTGTGGTTTGTCTGCCAGCTAAGTGACTCCTCACAGGCCATTCCAGGTTGTATCTCAGCAAATTATCTCAGGACAGGGACCTTTCAGAACACTCAAGGAAGACTCTTTTCCACCATAATTACTGACTCTGCAAATGCCAACAGCCCACAGCATTCCTGTGAAAGGCCTCAGAAGCATACCCGTTTCTCTGTGCTGTGCTCCTACATTTTTCATTCTCTTTAGAGTGAGTCCCGCTTTCTCAGCATCATGAACCCACCTGTTAGCAGCTCCCCTGCTCTTTCAGAGTTGTTTGCTCACACTCATCTTCCCCAATAAACTGTCCTGGCATCTAGGAGCTGCTCAGTAAGTGGTGACATGTCTAAAATTATTTTTAATCTGATAAAACATCAGCTCCTTTGACTAGAAGCTATTTCCTTCCCTACAGCAAGCATACATTTTTATCCTCAATCTTTCCACACATTATCTCCTTGCCCTTCATGCTTTCTCAAGGTGCCTCTAGGATGCCCTTTTTCTGGGCATTTAAACACCATCTCAGGGGTTATCAGCTCTAGACACTGAGAAATGGAAAGTTTCCATGACTAGCCCTTGATGACAGTCATTCCTTGGAGATAAACGTCCTTGAGTTATTCTCAGGATGCAAAACAAGAGCCCCTTTGTTTTTTCTGCTTTTGATGTTCTTGGGCATGACAGAGGCCTTCATTCACCAGCCAGAGCCCTCAGCACTCTCCCCAGGGTGCTGGCCTCCAGGCTCCTTCACAATTCACAAACTCAGCTGTGGATGACCCCATGCTCCCACTTTCCAGAAGCTGACTTTATTTTTCCTACTGGTTGACTCATTGCTCAATTGGTCAAATGAGCTTTTCAGACTCTGGGTCACAAGAGTCCATTCTCTAGTTGGTCTTGGCCAAGCTTTTTAGAAATTAGAATAGACTCCCAAGAGTTGTTGAGAAATTGTCTCTGGAGCTGTGAAACATGGAAGTAAATTTCTATCTAGCTCAGATGCATTGAACATAGGGTAGGCAAGCATTAAATGAATCCTCAAAGTCAAACGTACAGGGTCAAAGAAACGCTTCTGTTGGCTGTGACCCCTTCTACTCTATCACCTGTTGCACTACCATTTCCTCAAAATGGTTAAACCAGAGCTAACACATGGCTCAGTTGTGCTTACTTTTAGGAATCACCAAAGCTGTGTAAATGACAGATTACAGGGGACAATGGAACACCTTTAGGTTATAAAATAATGGACGCTCCAAATGTGCACCTGGGGAACTATGGGAACTAGTCAGACAAAATGGTGGTGAAGAGGAGACAAAAGTCAATAAGGACAGGTTAAATCCCCACCTTTGGCACTGGTCCAGACCAAATTAGAACTGAGAGTAGGCATGATCACCTGGTCTGGAACTCCACCCGTTTTCCCAGAAGTCTGCAGATGTCCGAGACCTAACTCCACCCTTTCTCTCCCCTTCCTTTGCATAAATCATGTAACCTAGTCCCCATGTGACAAGAGATTGGAAAAGCATTTTGAGCAGTAGGTCCCCTCTCACTGTTTGGCCAAAGAATAAGTTTCTTTATCTGTTCCTACATGTGGTCCTCGATCTTTATTAGACAGATGGGAAGAAGAACCTAGCCAACATTGGGAGCAGAACCGACTTCATGGCAGGGTGACCAACTTCTCTTCTAGTCTAGGCAAAGACACAGCCTGGAGAGGACCCTGGCATTGGACTCAGGCTGCTTCATGAAGACTTTCAGCCCCAAATGTTGCAGCTGTTTCAGTAGCTATGCTCATCAAGGTTTTCTACCAGCCTCATAGTACATTAGGCTGCAGAGACGTGAAGGACGCCTTGTTCCTCAGCTGTGCCATTCAAGGTCACCCATGTCTTCTCTATCACACTCAAAGTCTTATTCTCAGTTCTCTGTAGCTCTTGACATTCTGCTATTCTTTGGATCCCATTACTCTGCAAATCCCAATTCGTTCACATGCCGCCCTGTCAGACATTGTATTAGATGCTGAGATCTGCAAACAAGTGAAATACTACCCTTGTCTTTCCAGGATCCAGGAAAATGGGCTCCAGAAATCCAGGAGCCTGATCTTTTGCGATTCCTCCTGGTGATGGCAATGACTTTGTAATCTTGCCCCTTCCTACCCTGTAGCCCAATCTCCTACTCTCCCCTCCGTGCCCCCCTATGCCCATCTTGCCTTGCTGACGGGTTTGCATTGCCCAGTTCTTCCCCAGGCACTTTCCAAACATGTCGGCTGTACGACTGTAGGGATCCTTTCCTTTCATCACCATGCATCACAGATACTTAGCAGAGTACCCGGCACATGGTAAGCACCAGACAGTCTTTGTTAAATGCACGACCGCCCAGCACATGGCTGTCCACCCTTTAAGAGCCATCTTCTTGGTGAAGCCTGTAGCCTCTCCGCTCCCATCGCCCTCTCCCCACCACACCCTCCCACTCGCAGGACTTCATTTTCCTTCCCTTCCCTGATGTGCATATTGCTCCATATTAGCAATGGTCAGGGTGTCCTGTAATGACTTGTTCACAGGTTCATGTCTCCAGTGACACGTGCGCTCCCATGGGAGGGTCACCATTTCTTTGTATTATTATCTCACCTTGCCTACCTTGTACTCTGTGTTCAATGATTGTTTCTGAAAGAAAAGCAGGGAAGGCAGAGACTCAGGGCTCCTGCAGGCCAATTTTCATATAGGTTTTGCTGGGCAGAGAGAGTGGAATGTTTGAAGGGAGGTCTCAGGCTCTGGGGACTGCTCTGAGTCACCCACCTGTCGTGTGTTGAATTAGAAAAAAGAGATGTGGATGTCCTAACCCCAGTGCCCCAGAATGTGGCATTATTTGTGATGTGGGGACAGTACAGCTTAAAATCTGTGGAGCAGTGTGCAGATGCATGAAGTAGAAAACTCACTGACACAACCTGAGAATTCTAAGAGTAAAGACCCTAAAAGCAAGAACCCTGAGCAACCCGAGTCTAGGACACACCCCTAGATATTCATGCTGTTTTTACTCCAGGTAACCTGGACACACCTACAAAAGAAGAAACCCCAACCTGTCATATGTATTCAAGGATCCATGCTGTCTGAGAGGCAGGCAGCACAGGTCGTACACACAGGTGTGCATTCCCTGGATGGAGCTTTCCCAGGTCAGGGCACTTCAGTAAACTTGCTGTGTGTTCCTGAGCAAACGGCTCTCTCCATGAATTCGTTCTGGATGGGCCCTGCAGTTGGGATCTCTAAGACCGAGGGTGAGGAGGGTGGGCCCCTAACCCACCATGCTGAGTGTCTTTGCCAGAAGAGAGTCACAGGAGAGAGACTACCACGTGAGGACAGAGGCAGAGACTGGGGTGATGCAACCGAGGGACACCGAGGATTGACAGCCACTTCCAGAAGCAAAGAAGGTGTCTATCCAGTCTCAGTTCCAACAGGGTCCCACACATTGATTTTGGACTTCTGGCCTTCAGATCGTGAGAGAATCAGTTCTGTTGGTTTAAGTCGCCTGGTTAATGGTGCTTTGTCACAGTAGTCAAGGAGCCTGACACACCTCCCCTACCTTCCCACTGCCACTGGCCACGCCTTGAGGGCTCAGCAGCACCCTGCCTGGAGGATCAAGCTTCTTGCCAAGGGCAGCTGAAGAGGCCTGGGCTCCCTTTTGAGCCGGAAGGGCTGCCGGACTTGCTGGTTGTGGGCTGAGTCAGACCTAGAGCCTCCTTGCCAAGACCTGGCACCCACTTTGTCTCCTGCGTGGTCACTGTCTGTATCTGTTCCCCAGGACCCACTCCTTCCTGGGCCCTTTTCTTGGAACTGGCTTCCCTTGGGCTCCTTAGAGTCTCCCAGTTGCTTTCTGCCTATTTGCTCAGCTCCCTGGCAGCACCTATTCCTTTTAAAAGTCCAAGCAAGAGGATGCCACTTACTCTCTAAAATCTTTCCAGGGATTTCCACTGCTCCTGTGCCCCACCTTTGGATTGTCTCCTCTGTTGTCTTATTTTCTTCCTGTGCTCCTCCTTCCCTTTATTAGACTGTGACTTGGTCTTGCCCTCTATTCATGAATCAATAGTTTCCAGCAGTAATCAAAATAAGTACTCTTCCAGTAGTAGATTCTCACAAAGGTCTGCACTTGGGTCCTGCTTATTCAACCATGACCTCGACTAGATTCTTCACAATCTGGCTCCAGGCCACCTCTCTACATTTTGCACCACATTTTGTCTTATCTATTCCATCCGCTCACTTTCCTTCTTTCATTTCATCGTCTAAGTCAAACTATTTCCCAGCCTGGAGGCTTCTGTGCTGGCTCTTTCCTCTTAACAATTGTCCTGACCTCCAGCCTCTGACCTCTAGCCTCTGACCTCCAGTCTCTGCCCATTCATGTCCTTTACAGCTAAACCTAAATGCCACTCCCCTAGTGGGACCTTTTACCTCCCAGACCCACTCATTTCTGTGCAATCTTAAATAAAGGTCTGTGCCGCTTCCTCACAGCACTTATCACATTTGTAATCACTCAGCCATTTCCGGGATTATTTCATCCTTGTCTGTCTTCCTAGCTAGAGTAGAAGCTCCATGAGGGTAGGAAGGATGTTTCTCGTTTTCATTGCCATTACTCCAACCCTCAAAACAGCCACAGATGCAGAGCTGTTGTTCATAAAATATTTTCTGAATGGGTGGGGGAGCCCGCCAGTGACCTGCCTGTACCCACTCCTTCTGGAGTCATTGCCCACGTCACCCTAGGTTCTCCCTCACCAGCCTGGTTGGGAGAGACACCCTGGGGTCCTGTGGTGACTGTCCCTGTGACTTTCTCACAGCCTTCCCTGCCTTCTCTCTGCTCTGGGTCACCCCTCTGACCTTGCCCAGGACATACCTCCCTCCACTGAGACCCGGGCCTGCTTTCGTGACACTCTGGCATACCTGAAGAACTAGACGTGATTCTCCTGGCACCTGCTTTGTTTCGCGTTAGTCCCCAGCCCTTCTGGACAGCCATATTTTGGGGGACATGTGTCTGGAGACAGCAGGGAGTCTTAAGGAGTTGGTGTGGGGATTCCCAGGGATTTATAGAAACACCACAGAAGGGCAGACAACTTTTTGAACATTTACTACTGGAAGAACACTTATTTTGATTACTGGTAGAGCTGTTGATTCACAGAGAACAAGTCCAAGTCACATTCTAAACAAGGGAAAGGGGTATAGGAAGAAGGCAGGCCAAAAGAGGAGAAAACCCAAGCACCTCCTTAAATTGACTATAATAGTTCCTACTTGTCTGTAATGTCCCTGTCCACAGTTCAGTCATCCATGGTCAGCTTTTGGAAAAATATTAGGAGAGAGAGAGAGAGAGAGAAAGAGACAGAGAGAGAGAGACAGAGAGAGAGAGACAGAGGAGGAAGAGGGGAAGGGAGGGGAGGGGAGGGGAGGAGAGAATTCAAAAATTTTAATTTCAGTATATTGTTATAGTTTTCCATTTTATTATTAGTTATTGTTGTTCATCTCTTACTGTGCATCATTTATACTTGGAATGGATCCTATATTGAATGGAGGAACCACTGCACTGTGTTCACTGGAATAGAAACCAGTCTTATCTGAATCGCTCCTAGTGGAAAGAATCACACCTAGTGGAGGCGGAACGACACCATGCTCACACTTCCTGAGGCGGGTGGAGGCAGCACGCAGTCCTGTGTCAACATGAGAGCAGCACCAAGCAGGTCACGCACCACAATTCCATTTCACCAGCCCCCATGGAGCTGCGTGGAGAAGGCCATGCTGCTTCCTAAAATGTTCCAAGCACAATTGATTGTATCTTAAAATAGGCCCACAGCTGGCACTGGGAGCTTTATTGGAAAGTTATGTCTCTAAGCCTTTCCATTAACAATCGACAGGCAGGGAGAGCAACTGTGCTTGTCTGGGGCAGAGCATTTGAACCTCAGTTTCCTTGTTTGCATTTGTAATTCAAAATTATATTAGCTGATTCTCCCAGGAATGATGATGAATTTGGGTGAAGGGAATGAAGTGAAGAGAAGATGGGAAGGAGGAGAGAATGAATGGCTAAGAGAATGAATGGGTAAGAGGATCTCTCCTTAGAACTGGGAGATGTAATGTCCGATTTAAAAAGTTTGTATTGTTTTTTCATGTAGAACACCCACTCCTCTGAGCTTCAAAACCCTTGATACAGTCTTGTGTATTTGCAAAAGCAGTGTGTGTGTGTGTGTGTGTGTGTGTGTGTGTGTGTGTGTGTGTGTGTGTGTGTGTAAATGAAAGGATAGGACTGAGTTTCATTTCTGGGTCAATGCCAGGGCAGGATATAAGAACACCTGACCCCAAGAGTTGAGAAGTGAGATGACATAGTCAGAGAAGACTATGAGGACACAAAGCCCCCTGGAGTGGACAGAGATCTTGGAAAAGTAAATGAATATTTGCTGTTTGAATCAATCCAGTCCTTTCTTGAGGCCATTGAGAGCCGGGCAAGGACTGGGCCTCGCTGTTCTACCACAATCTCACACATAATTCTGAGTGAATCATTGATCCTTCCAGGACATCTGTTTCTTCATCAGAAACATAGGATTAATCATATCTTTTTTATCACCTCAAGTAGAATATTATATGTAGAAATGCTTTGATCTGGCAGGAGTCTGAGCACATGCAAGTTGGGTGACGCCATTTTGCACAAAGAAGAGGACGTGTTCGTTGATGGAATGCTTACATCCCTCTGAGGATCGCTGAGGACCCTTTCGTATTAGTTTCCTCTGTCCCCTCAGAACACTGAAGTGACTTTCAACTGCACATTCCCTACTAATAAATTATTGAGCAATAATTTATGAAGAGTCTCCCAGTGCCGGGCACTGTACATGCAGGATTCAGAGGTGAGGGGGACACCATTCTTGTCCTGGTGGATGCCACCACCTAGAAGCAAAGCAATTATAATGAAGGTAAAGCCTTAAACTAGAAGTCCTAATCAAGTATTGTGGGGGAGATAGGACAGACAGGGAGAAGAAGTCTTATGCAGAAGAGAAAGGTTTCTCAGAGCAGGAGATGATATCTTCTGGTACATGCTGAATCTATTTAAAAAAATTGGGGTCAGGTTGGAAAAGCGATGGAATATTAAACCATAATAATTTTCTTGAGATGGAGCCCATTTGGTCATGATGAATTACTGTCTTTATATACTGTTAGAATGGATTTGCTAAAATTTGGTAATGGTGTCATATTTATGGTCTGTAGGTTTCTCTACTGAAATGTCATCATCTGGTTTTGGTATCATAATGTCGGGGATGTAGAATGAGATGGAGGCATTCTCTCCCTTGTAGCAGTTTTTTCTTGCTGCTATAACAACACAAATTGAGTGCCTTAAAACTATTAAAAATATTATACTGCAGTTTTAGAGGTTGAAAGTCCAAAAGGACTCTTGTGGGACTGAAACAAGGTGTTGGCAGGACTGGCTTTCTTCTGGGAGGTTCTAGGGGCCAATCAGTGTCCATGCCTTTTTGACTTCTGCTGGCATTCTTCAAAGCATCTTCCAATCCCTCTCTCATTCCAACTCTCCTGCCTCTCTCTTGCTCACATATAAAGACCCTTGTGATGATAGCGGGTCCACCAAGTTGATGTAGGGTAGGCTCTCCATCCTAACATCCTTAGCTTGATCATGTCTGCAAAGTCTCTTTGGGCCCATGAAGTAACTGCATTAGGAGAGCTCAGCTCAGTCCACCTCCTGTGTTTCCTTTACTTTCACACAGAGCGTTCACTCTAACTCCTGGTAATCAAATGTGTGAGGGTGTTTTCCCACATCAAGCAATTCTTCACAATACCTGTGGGGGGTCCTGCAATTTAATTCAGTTCTGAAACTATCTAGGAGAGAGTACCTGATCTCATGGAGTAGAAGCCAGTCTCACAAGATTGCTCTCCACCCTTCAGATGCCAATTACAAGAGATAGGTCCCTAGATTTCACACAACTTCTGTCCAACGTGGCTACAAATCTGAGGTTCCAGTGACAACCTCTCCATGTCCAGTTAGCTTGCTAGTGTGGCTTACAGCTCTCAGGGAAGCACTTACTTGCATTGACCAGTTTATTGAAGGACACGCTAAAGGATACAGAAGAAGAGAAACACAGGGCGAGGTCTGAGAGGTCCTCATGGAATTGGCTGCCTCACCTTACTGGCACATGGATGAGTCCACCATCCCTGAAGCTCTGTGAACAGTGTGCTTCATGACATAGGCATGGTAGATCATTAACTCCATTTTCAGTCTTTCTTCTGTCTGAAGAGAATGAGCGCTGGGACTCAGAGTTCCATGCTTTTAACCATAGCTTGGTCTTTCCAGTGAGTTATCTTCATCCAGGAGTCCACCCAGAGTAACCTCAGCAGAACAAAGAACATTCCTATCACTCAGGAAATTCCCCAGGTTTTAGGAACTCTGCCAGGAACTGTGGGCAGTAACTATACTCTATCCTCTCACAGTAACAGTCAGTTCCAGGGTTTAGGACAAGGACCCTCTGGGACCATTGTTCTGTCTCCTATAATCTTCTTCAGTTTTGGGGAAGAGTTTGTGTAAATGGGTATTAATTCTTCTTTAAATGTTGATACAACTTGCAAGTGAAGTCATGTGGACCTGGAGTTTTCTTTCTGGAAAAATGAAACTTACTTAGTACTTAGAAGAATATTTAGTTTATCTACTTCTTTATGAGAGACTTTTGGTAGTTTATGCCTTTGAAGAATTCGTAGCATTTTATCTAAATGGCTAAACTTATTGGTATCAAGCTCATAATATTCCTTTCTTATCCTTTCAATTCCATAGGATCTAGTGTGATTTCCATTCTTTCAATTTGATATTGGTCATTTGTTGTCTTCTTTGTTTTTTTATTCACAATCTGTGTGGGGATTTATTAATTTAGCCCACATGATCAAAGAACCATATTTTGGTTTCATTGACTTTATTGTTATTTTCTTTTACTGATTTAGATTATTATTCTTTTCTTTTTTCTTACAGTAATTTTGATTTGCTCTTCTAGTTTCTTTAAGTGGAATCTGAGACCTTTCTTCTTTTCAAATATATGTTTAATGCTGTGGACTTCTATCAGTACTGTTTTCACTGACTTTCATAAACTTGGGTGCAATTTAATTTCAGTTCAAAATACTTTACTGTCCTTTGTGATTTTTCTTTGATCCATGATTTATTTATTAGTGTATTGTTGAATTTCTAAATACTTATGGAACTCTAAGCTAATGGAGTTTTCTTTCAGCCCTTAAAAACGTTACTCCACTTTCTTCTGGCTTACGTTGTTTCTAAAGAGACATAGCCCATTATTCTTATCTTTGTTCCTTGTATATGATATACTTTCTTAAAAATCTGGCTTTTAAAATGATTTTTGGTTTACCTTGCATTTTCATGGTTTTATGACTTATTGCACACGGTTTTAACAATTCACTTATGATGTATTTTGGTACACTTTGTAATGCTTATTCTTTTGAGCCTCTTGGGTCCGTGCTTCTATAGTTTTAATCAAATTTGGAAAAATTCTTTGTTGTGTATTAAAAACACTTTTTGCATGTACTTCTCCTTTTCTTCCCTTTTAGGGTCACTGATGGCTTAGCTATTAGACTGATTGAAGTTCTTCCACAGCACATGCATATTATTACATTACTTTAAAATGATTTTTATGTTTCATTCTGAATATTTCTATTGCTATTCACTAATCTTTTCATCTACAGTGTCTAATTTGCTCTTCTTCCTTTTCTTTCATTTTAGATACATTTTATCTATAAAAGTTCAATTTGGATCTTTAAAAATATTATTCATATTTCTGTCTTGCTTATGAATCTATCTGCTTAATGTCTGGTTATGTTTATGATATTTGTTTTAATGCCTGTGATTAATAATTCTGTTTGTTTCATGTCTGGGTCTGTTTCTGTGGATTGATTTCTCTCTTCATGGATCACAGTTTTTTTTTTAGCATGCCTGAACATTTTCATTAAATGTCAACCATTTACATTTCTGTGCGCTGATTTTTTGTGCTCCTTTGAATGCTTTTGTGCTTTATCTGGGATGTAATTAAGGATCAAACAGTGTGATCCTTTTGAGGCTGCTTTTACACTTTGTTAAGTGAGGCCAGACCACCTTTTATATGGAAATACTTGGAGATTGCTCTTTTGAATGTTCTTTCTGATACCTGATACGTCACAGTTTCTTCGTTCTAATTTTGGGAACACAAACTATTCCCAGCCTTGTGTGAGCTTTGGGAATTGTTTCTCCTCTCTCAGGTAGAGACCTCACCCACCAGCACTGGGATTCAGCCCAGGACTCGAGAACTTTGTGCAGAACTGGAGCTCACTCTGTGTGCAGGTCTATCTTCTTTCATACTTTCTGCTCTGGGAACTCTAACAACCTTGGACTCCCCGAATTCCCAACTCTTTCTCTTTAACTCAGGAAGACCTCTTTGCCCAGATGCCTTTCTCTGTTTTCGGTTTAGGAAATTTTTTCCAGGCATCAATCTGGGGTAATTATAGGGCTTCCCTGACTCATTTCTGCTTTCTCAAGGAGCTCTGCACTTTACTGTCTCTTTTCCAATATCTAAAACCTATTTTTTCCATAGACTTTGTTTTTTCCCTTTGTTTAAAGTGAGAGGACATCAGTCATCTTTAGTGCATCTTGATTAGAAGTAGGCATCGACTTAAAATAACATAACGGCTTAAGATTTTGACATTTTTAGTAGACTCAGAGCCAAGAGAATCATGCCATTGCCATGAAAACCCAGAGCACAGAAACATCAGATTTGGAGGGGGAAAAAAACTAACCACTATCTGCCCGTCTCATCAGTTCCACTCTGCCTCTGATCAGAGGTCCACCACAGGCTCTCCTGAAGTTTCATTAGAGCAAGACACAGTCATCAATGGCTGTGGCGGCATTGATCACCTTTGACTCCCAATATCCCTGCCCCATCTACTGGAAGTTGCTGAAGTCAGCAAGCAGGATTGGGGCTGGGTGTCTGGTCATTGTGTTTTTACTAGGCTGCCTACCTGCATTTCTACCTTCATTTGCAGGGACATGGGTCTGAGCCCATGGGGCCTCCTAACACTTAACACAAAATTCAAGATGAGAAGGGAAGCCCTCTTCCTTGGGCCTGCCCCCTGGGACAGCCAGGGCAGCAGGCATATGATCAATGGTTTCTGTCCTCACAGAAACTCAGATCTCCTAGGAAGGGGTGGCTCTGCTGGGATGAGTAGGGAAGGTCCTTGTGTGTAGTTGGTGGCCTGGATGGTTGAGCATTCTTGATGGGCCTCTGGGAAAAGACAGAATGAGACAGAGTTGTCAGTAGGCTAAGCCTTTTCCCTAAGCCTTGAATCCTAATTTCAGATTCTGGCTAAATGGTCTAGAAATTTTCCTATAGCTCCTTGGAGCTCAGTATCAGTTCCCTTCTGGTTTCTTTTTATGGAGGCAGAGTCCAGAGAAATCAAAGTCAAGGAGGTGTAGTGGAGTAGCCCTGTCCAGAGAAGCTCTCACCTTCCTGAGTGACCAGGAAGGCCTGCTTCTCAGGGTTCACTGTGACCCAGTCACCCCTAGAATGATGATAATGATGACAGCACCAGACAGCATCTCTGTGCTCTTCTCAGAGAAGGCCACAGTGACTGAGGGTGTGAGCATGCATGTCCATATGCCTGTTGAACCCCTCTGCAGTGCCCAGCGAAGGTCAGGGCGCACAGTGGGTGCACTGGAGATGCTCACTGAATGAATCAGCAGAGATGGGTCTGTAGTTGTCATCGGTCTGAGGATGGACACATCTGTTGCATTTCTCCTCCCATCACTGTGACCCACAAAATTGAAAATGACAGCTCCCTTACCACCAGAGGATTCCAGTCTGGAAGAACCACATCTCAGGGTGAAACTTTGTGACATCTGCAAATCAGTGATTCACACACCCAGGAGAAAGCTTTCTCCTTAAACTGACTCTCTGAATCTCATATTTATCTTTTTTCTTTACCTTTTTTTTTTTAAAGGAAAGGTGCAGGTAGGAATGAAGGTAAATCGGCAGACAGGAAGAGAGAGGAGGAAGAAGCATTTTATTTTACTTTTAATTGTCACACTGGTTCCCCCCACCCAACCCCCGGACCTGGGACTTGATCCCAGGGATATGTGGCCTGTGCTCCTTTGGAGGTGACTGATCTAACTGCTACTTTACCAGGGCATGCTATGTTTTCTAACTGGCATGTTCTATAGCCCTTCTTATGTTTGGGGGGCATTTTCTGCATTACAAGTCTCCCCTCCCTGAGAGGGAAGCCGGATTCCATGTTGCCAAACTCTTGCAACTTCACAGATCTGATTCTGTCCTTCAGCCGCTTGGGTGGTGGCTTTGACTTGGGAAAGAGCAGTGAGGACACAGGGGATTCACTCACTTACTGATGAAAGTTCAGGCTGTTGGGGCAGCTGAGGCAGAGTGGTAGACTTTCACAGGCCACTGTCAGGGGTGTGAACTGTTCTGTGTCACCCCAGTGGGGTCTCTGCAGGTTTGTCCTAGTGCTGCTCCTGTTCAGTCACTGCCAAGCCTGGCTTCTGGTCCTCCAGGAGATTTTCCGAGCTACCCAACATCCTTAAATTGATGCTTTCTCTGCTGAGGGTAGCTGAGGGGCTCTCTTGGGTGTAACTGAAAAATGTCTGCTTTGTTGTAGTGCTTCCATTGACATGCGTGTATGTTGAACTCATTGGTTCTGTGACTCAGGACACAACTTCCTAAAAGTTGCTGTGTCAGAATGAGAGGGCAGGTCTCAAATCACTCTTGAAGGAATGGGAGCACAAATCTCACTTCTGGAAGCTTCCATGCAATTTCTAATTCTAAGTCCACTGGAATGAATGCTTACTAGCCTTATCCTCCTGGATACCCAAGTCAGAGATGTAGAGACACCCCAGCCCTTCTCTCTCACCTCCCAAGACAGAATTTTAGAATTTGACCCTGTTGTTATTTCTTAAATGTTTGCTCTCTACCCATATCCATGACTGCATGCCCTGCTTAGAAACTGTTAGTGTTGTATCTGCCTCTCCATTCAGCCTCCTGCCTCTGCTCCTTATACTTTAGGCCACCTCCCATGCCACCATCTGGAATCAAATCACCCTTCCTTTCCAGGTAAAGTCCTACAGTGATGTCCTGTTACTTGTCTTCTAATATCCAAACTTGCAATCATGCCCCAGAAAAACAGCTTTAAACTCACTTCCTGTTACTACCTCCTCACTCCTGTGTTGAGCTGACCACCAGATTCCAAACACCAGTTTCTCATAGCTGCCTTTTAGCGGGAGCCACTCTCTTCTTGAAATGCCCTTTGTCACATTCTGAATTCAGCACACTCCTACTTGTCCTCCAAGATTTAGTGAGAATGTCACCAACTTTGATAAATGGTTTCTGCTATTTCTTGAAAAGTGGAGAAATTTCTTCTCCTCCTCCTCCACCTCCTCCTCCTCCTCCATTCCCATACTGCGTGTCTCTGTCCTGCTAATACAGAGCTTACTAGCCAGTCTGTTTGTTGACTTAACACTAGCCGGCAAGTATGTGAGGGTTAGGGGTGAAGTTCCTGTCTCTCCATTTCAGGACCAAGGACAGTACCTGGTACGGCCTAGAAACCCAATTGCTGTTTGTGAAATCAACACATTAATTAATTATAAAAGTAATTGCAGGAAAGAACCATGAGAGTAATCTAAAAAAGCTCTGACAACCTGCATTCCTCAATAGAGGAGTAAGATTTCAGTGCCTCCGGCCAGGGCCATATCCTCTCTAGCACATCATGTGCACCCCGGGGGGGACTCTTCTTTCTTCATGGCAGGCCTGGGGAAAGAAAGAAAGCACCATCACCTGCTAATTTATAAACAGCTGGATATTTGAATCATAATGAACACAAAGTTCATTAATAGTTAGGGAGTAATTAATAGCCAAATGTTGGCATATAGCAAAACTATGTTTTCCCCTTTTCCACCCAAGCAATGGTTTTGAGTTGAGGAAGGTGCTCAAAATGCTTGAAATGGGAGGGACCTGTTCCAGATACCATGTATCTTGAAAAGGGAGTGTTATCATTAGCCACAGTGATAGCAGCAAGCATTTACTGGGCCAAGGAAATTGGCTCTGCCAAGCAGAGGTGCAGAATGGAAGACAGACTTGCTTTCATAAATACCTCTCATAGGAAAACAAATTACTCATGCAGAGCAAATGAATTTAGAGAGAGGCAGGTGATCATTCATTATCCAAAAGGACCTTTGCACTACCAAAGGGTCTCTTATGGGGTTTCCTTTAAATAGGAGGCTCCCAGGCAGCACTTAAAATATCATTGAACTTCTAAGGAATCGACTAAACGAATTCTTTTAGACCAATCCGTTGCGCAATAGGGGTGGGTAGATACCTTAAGAATGGTTGCTCCAACTTCTGCCTTGGGGTCAACCTTGGTCAGCAAAGCTTCCTCAGAGCACCGTGTAAAGGAAGAGACATGAGCAACGTCCAGAGACCTGGGTTTGAATGTGACTCCATTTTCTCACCCGTAACTGGGTTCGACAGTCTTAGGGGCAAGGAGTGACGAGCAAAACGAGCGTGAGGTGGCTCTTGGTGCCCATGCAGGCTTCACTCATGTCTAGTTTGCCAGGACTGTTGTCACAAAATACCATGACCAAGCAGCTTAAATAACAGTGGTTTGTTGTGTGAAGAACCAAACCAGAAGCCCCCAGGGGAGTCACTCATGCTAAGTCCCACATCAACACACCACGGCTTAACTTACTTATAGTTCAGGCTCTCCCAGAAATGGAATCTTACTCCCATTCACTTGGAATCTCCTGATCAGACTACTTCAGTCATCTGCCACACAGATCCCTCCCTGTTCCAAAAGGAAAGAGATATTCCCGTAACCAACCACCACTTTGCCTTTTCTAGTTTCCTTCCAGCCTATACAAGTCTTAATTTGTCCAGCTCCTTGGAGTCCCTTTCTAGGTTCTGAATGGGTTGCTTTTCCCTGCATGACTTGTTGAACAAAACCAGTAAGAGCTTTAAAATATACTCGGTCCAATTTTATGTTTTAATAATCATCTTGCAGTTCTGGAGGAGAGAAATCCAAGATCTGGCTGTTGGCTGCTTCCGAAGGCTGTTCTGGCCTCTTTCCTTTGTCAAGGTGCTGACAATCTTGGGGGCGCCTTATCTTCTGCATCACCCCACTGTCTGCCCCTCTATGGCATGTTCTCCAGGTGCTTGTTTTGTGTGATATCATCTTAACTCATTATGTCTGCAATGACCCTATTTCCAAATCAAGTCAGATGCTGAGTCTTGTTTGAACACAGAGACGATACAATTCAACCCATAACAACTCATTATTGCCCTGGTCTTAAGTCATTGAAACAATAGACAAGCTCTATTTTTTTTCTTGTTTGATATTTTGCTTTTCATGGCTACAAGGTTGCCAAGTAAAAGGCATGTTTATGGAAACAATAGCAAACCACAAAGGGAGATCTAGGACATAGAAATCAAGACAAGGGCAGCTGGGGCAGAGAGCACACTGGCTAGCAGTTTTCTTCTGCCTGCCTCTTTTCATCTCATCCCTCTCGGGAAAAGGAGGGCACACATGCTCCTCTGGGACTTGGTGACATTCTTTTTGCCACACTAAGGAGTATGAAGGCGATCTTGCTCTATGCTGATCGTGACTCACTTCTTGCAGGAAGAAGATTTCTCACACCCAGTGGAACCATCCTTCTGTCAGATAGAGATGGCTCTCTGCCTCCAGGGTTCTGCCAAACCAGCCATAGGAATAATGAATTGGTCATTTCCTCCCAAACATGGTTTACGATAAACTCAAAAAACAGAAAAAAAAGGTCAGAGTATTTTGTCCCATGGATTGCATTATGACCCTTGAATTGCTGGAAGAAATGATTTTGATTGTGTCACAGTGTGAGAGACTCTTGTTTGGTACCCTGGTCCTTCCTGCAGTGAGCCTGGGATATCAGGAGAAGTTGACTTAACATCTGCTCCCGCCTCCCTGTATCCATGCATTGGGCAGGACCCTCCCACACTGACTTTTGGAAAAACTGTGACTTTTGCTTTGGTCCAAGGGAGTAGCTTGAAGAGCACTTGTGTGGGGCTGTGTCCTCTTGCGGTTCTTGCAAACTCTGTCACTGTCACTGAGTGGTGAAGTTCAAGTCAGCCTGCTGGAGGACGAGACACCACGTAGAATGGAGATGTCACTCCTGCCAAGCCATCACAGACTACTCTGCTGCCAGCCACCTCTGCACTGGCCACGGGTCTATGGGTGCACACTTGATGTTAGCAGGATCTGGCTCAGGGTGGAAGAACCTCTCAGTTGTGAACTAAAATAATGCTTTCCCTCCTTCCCTCTCTCCCTTCCTTTGTTCGTTCGTTCCTTCCTTCCTTCCTTCCTTCCACTGTTGTTGTGTATCACTTGTTTTTTGAAGTGTTTTGTTATGTGTCACAGGCTGACACAGGTATCTTCTCAAGAATTCTTCTCAAGCTTAGTACCATGATGAGATCATGCAGGGTGAGACTTAATTGCAGCTGAGTGTAATTTGGGCCATCTAGGCTGGATGGTGGACTGATCACTAGTGATACTCTGTGCTTTTTGGGCATATGGGCTGTGGAGTCAAACGGACCCTGACTGAAATCATAGCACTGTGTCAACGTGGAGGAGCATCTATAATAACAACAAAATCTTGGGGCTTCACACTGTAAAGGTGCATTTTTCGCTCAGGTCACAACCCATTTGTACATGTGTATGTTTGTATCTCATACATCTGTAATCATCTGCCAGGAGACAAGGAAAGACAAAGAGGTGGGGAATCTGTTGCAACTTGTTTTAGGAGCCCAGGTTGAAAGTAGAGTAGATCACTTCCTCCTCATTCTGTAGGCTGGAACTTGTCACGTGGCCCCACCTGGATGCAGGGATTGGGGACATCATCAGCTACTATGTGTCCAGGAAAGAGAGATGACAGGTCTTGGTATCTGTCCCATGTAGCCACTCATTAACCAGGTACTTGGACAAGTGATGTGATTTCTCTGATAGTCAAATAGTTCCATGTGGGCTGTGTAATTGTTACAGAAGATGGCTTCCTCCATCCGTGTCTCTTCATTCTGGTCTGTGGCCACTTGCTGTGGGGAAAATGAGGCAGTTCAGTGCCACATCACTGTGTTTTAGTTTCTCAGAATCTGGCCCTATTGGAATGTCAATGATGGGGAACAGGGATGGCTCACCTGGCTGTTGGTAATGTAGGAATACATTTTCAGTAGAGAATTTCTACAAAATAAATCTAAAAGCTGGCCTGTTTTTTTGTTTTTTTGGTTTTTTTTTTATCATCATGTGCCAAAATAGCAATAGGATACTCCTTCCTAAGAAATATCATGTCAGTGCTACATAATGGCTGACTACTGTTGAGACTTAGTGATCTGTGTGTCAGCTACATTGGTCCCTAACATATGTGGACCCAGTTACGCACTTCAGTTCTAAGCGCATATTACAGAGGCATCTGGATTTCAGATTCATATAAGCATGATTTTCACATGATCACTGCTGCCACTCTGTTTCATTGTTTTATACCTTTAAACACAAATGAGAATGACATGGGGTCACACTGAATGACAGAACTGCAGTAACTAGAGTTCTGTTTCATCGTCTTTACAAGCACTGTTCAATTTTAATTTATGGCTTAAAAGCAGGAATATCTAGTTCCACAGGTAACTGGAGACAGAGGCTGCTCCCCACGCAGACTCAGTGACACCGCTATGAGCTTCCTAGAAGGTCAGCAAATTCACTTCTAAGTACAACGTCTTATCTATTGAAATGATGTGTCTCGGTCAATGAGGGCTGCTGCAACAAAATCCCATAGGCAGTGGGGAGAGGGCTTAACAACACACATTTAGTGCTGGAGACCAAGAGGTCTAAGGTCAAGGAGCAGGCAAATCTGATTCTCTGTTAGGATTCCCTTCCTGCCTTGCAGATATCCAGCTTCTTGCTGTACCTTCACATGTCGAGAAAGGGAGCTCTTCTCTCCCTCTTCCTATAAGATCACTAATAATGGGGACTCCCCTTACATAACCTCACTTAACCCTCATCTCCTCCCAAAGGCCTAACCTCTTAATATTTGTGTCCCATCTCAAATCTAACTTCAATGTGATATTGCCACAACACCACATAAGGGTTAGATTTGAGATGGGACCAAACATTCAGTCCATAAAGTCCAATAAAGAATGAAATTGCACTAATTTGAAGATCATTTGGGGGAGTTTGGAAAATGACTTACTTTGAGTTCAAATCCGCTAGCTTAGTCATTGGCTCCTGAGCAGAGGATTGGTCTTTAATGTCCTCTCCTTGCTAGCCCTCCACTCCTCACTGTGTCCCCTTGGACATATTAGGATTGTCTCCAGAAGCAGAACCTTCATAATTTCAGGACTAAAACTCAGATAATGATTGTGGCCTAGACCAAGGCTTACTGGTGGGTGGGACAAAGTCACATGGACTTCAAGTGGATCAGGCATGGAAGATCATTGCTACTATATCCCAGCTCTCCTCTCTCTTACCCACTGTCTGTTAATCTTGCCTTATTTATTTTTAACCACTGATGGCCTATTCTGTTTGGTTGTCTTATCTAAATGAGTAAGGTCAAATCTTTAGAGAGCCATTCTTCCTATACATGACTCCTTTTCCAAATGTTCCACAGTCTTCCTTTTGTGTACATGTGTGTGTTCGATGACATCATTATCTCCAAGTCTAAGCAATCTTTGGTTCTCTTTCATTTTCCATGGAAAATCAAGCTCCCTCCTTTCTGTCTACCAGACCATCTTGCACGTAAGATCACACCTCACTGCAATCATCATGCTCTTTGCAATCTGTTTGTGCTCTGCTGTCAAATGACCCTCCCAAACACCACTTTGCCTCCCCTTCTTTCTTCCTTTCCTTCTTTCTTTTTTTCTAAAAGAAAAGGTACAGGCAGAAATGAAGGTGAGCAGGTGGTTGGGCAGGAAGAGAGATGGAAGAAGCACTTTATTTTATTTAGCTGTTCATCTTGGTTGTTTCCTCGACCCCAGGTCTTGAACCAGGGGCCTTGTCATGTATGTGGACTGGGTGCACTAGAACATTAGGCCACCAGGGTGTGCTTCAGTTAATTTTTTTTTTTCTAGATCTAAGTTAAGCTTGTTTATTCAGGAGAGAACAGGTAAGTGGGATATCAACTCCATACACGAGCTGATTGATAGAGGGGTACACAAACACTTCTTGGATAGAGAAAAGAATCTTCTAGACAGTATGTCCATATACCACTTCCTTGAATGGTATACTTTGCCCATACTCACTTATGGTTACCTTCATATCACTAACAAGCCACCCGAAAACATAGCGCCTTAGCAACCATTTTATTATCTTTTATATTTAGGTGGGTTTACTGGTCTCCCCAGGGAATTCTGCTGGTCCCACTTGGGCTCACTCTTGCAGCTGTAGTCAGATAGATGTCAGCTGGGACGCTGGGGTGCAGAACTTCCTCCCTTCTTCATGTGTCCTCTCCTCTCCATGTCATCTCTCAGGGTGGTCTGTCCAGCAGACTAGCCGGACTTTTTACACAGAGGCTCAAGGTTTTCAAAAAGGTAAAAGTGGAAGCTGCCAGGCCTACAAAGCTTGGACCCTAAGCTTGGGCGCATCACTTGTTGCACCATATTATTTGTTAAATTGAGTCTCAGGGAAGCCCACCTTTGCAGAGGGCAGGGTCTACACAATGGTGTGAATTCTAGGAGGTGTGTCTTCTTGGGAGTCATTTTTGGAGACCAGGCACCATTCTTTGGCTCTTGATTCATCTCCTTCCTTCATGAAAATTACACTGATCCCTGAAAATCTCACTCCAGTATGCCATCATTTGAAAATCTAGGGTAGTGTCCACCAAACCAGGTGCTGGTGGATGGAGTTCCCTGGGGGAAGTCCCTTATGTACTTCCATGGGTATAGAGGTCACTGCAGGACAAATTATCTGGACTCCACCCAACATAGAATGATGAAAGGGACAGAACTACAACTGACTCCCTTGTTCAAAAAGAGGGGAAAGGGAGGCATGAGTGTCATTGACTTATAACAATTCTGATATCCAGCCTGACACATTTCAATCCCTCTGATTCCAGGCAGGGATGTCCCTTGATTAAGGCAAAATTTGGCTTAATAGAGATGGCTCTCCTTTGCTCTGGGTTTCCTCCTGTAGGCTCTGGTTCATTCTTCCTTTTTTATAAGTGTGGTCCATGTTTGTAACTGCATAACTCTCAAACCGTTTCCAGCCTTATTGACCAAAGTGAGGCAGAGTCTCCACACAGTACTCCAGTGAGCTGGTCCTCCCATTCTCATTCTTCTGTAGACCCTCACTCCTCACATTGGAGCTGGTCCCATGGTTCCAATGGAATATGGTGGAAGTGACACCATTCCAGCTCCTGGAGAAAGTCTTAGGAAGTCCTGGCAATTTTGGAAGTTGTACAATTGAGACACTGTGTAAAAATGTCTGATTACTCTGCTGGAAAGGCCACATGTTATCCACTTGGGGAGGGAGGGACTTGGGATAACATGGAGGCAGAGAGAGGTTAAGTCATTGTAGAGTCCCAGATGCTGCCATGAAAGGCTGCTCTCTGACCACAAGTCCAAGAGTGAACCCAAGCAAGGCCATCAGAAGAACTTCCTATGGAGTCCAGTCCACCTGTAGGACTGTAGGAGGTAAGAGAGTCATCGTTTCAAGCCATTAAATTAGAGCGGTTGATTATGCATTGATAGGTAACCCAAAGACATGTATCCGCTCTTGAAAGCAATTTCACTACTTATTTGTGACTGATGCTGTGACGATGGAGTGGATGCAAAGATAAACAAAACCTGGATTCCCAACTCTGCTTAGTTTATATTGTCTTAATGAACATTCTTGGTACACAGAAATATTTTAATGTTATATACTAAAGGCAAAAAATACACTGGTACTGAATCCTAATGCAAGAATGAATAATTACTCTGAGACTTTTCATTTTCTTCCTGTTCATAAAAAGTGAAGCACACTTTTAATAATATAGTTTAACTCCTCACGTATTTTATGAGCATTTACTGTGTGTCTCCTCTGTCTGTTTTAAACATCGGAGTTGAAATTCAGGTGCTGTTTCTACCTGATATCTCCTCTCTAACATGGGGCTTGTTTTCCCAGGTGACTGGGGGTCCTGTTTTTGTCTGCTCTCATGTCTTCTTGTACTATTATGCATCCCTGGGCTGTTTTCTTATTGCTTCAGCAAGAATTACATTCAGTTTCTAAATGACCTAATTAGCCGCCTTTTCCATTCTTTCTTTAGAATTCTCTAAGTCTCTAGTGAAGCTCCATCCAAACAAGTCTTTCTTCCTCCCCGGACTTGACTCAACATCCTGCTAATGAGTTCACACTCCACTCTGGTCCTCCATGGATCACTGCCCAGGCATTCAGAGGCCCCCGTGTCTTAATTATTGGGGGAAAGCTCTCTTCTTGGGCTTTTCTTGTGAAACTCCACAGACTCCAGCTTCTTAGCTCTCATGTGCTTTGTTTTTCATCAAAATAGAGAACAGAGAGCAGGATAGAGCCCTGGAGATCATATAATTTTACAGATGAGCAAACATTGGCCAGAGAGCCTGTTTATTTGTTCAAAGACCCACCGCTGAGTACTTCAGAGGCAGGACCAGGTCTCCAAACGAGAAATCCTGGCTTCCCCCATGCATGGATGCCCGTCCAACCACACCCAGCTAATGTGACAGACAAGCTGGGGTTTGGTCATTCATTCTACTTACAATTCATTAAAGTATTGGTTTTTTTTAAATCACATCTGTGTTCTTTAAATCACATCTCAGTCTTGGTCTAAAACTGGGAAAATAAGAGAAGTACTGTGGATTCAGAAACTAAGACATGTAGCTGAAATTGGAGTATTTTTTTAGGGTACAGATTAGATGAACACTGCCGAGCCTCTCATTAATTTATTCAATGAATATTTATTGAATACTTACTGTGTGCACACACACACACACGCTTTCCTACACAGTGTGAAATAGTGTGTGATAGCCTCAAAAGTATCTTTATAATACATATGATTGCAAGTGCCATGGTTGTAACAATGTGCCACCAATTTGTGTCTTACTTTTGAAAAATGTGTACTGTGATTCCTTAGATACTCTGCCTCCCTGATTATTTTCATGTCCCCAGTCCTTAGGGACATCTAGTCCTCATATTTCAGAGTGGAGTATCACAAACTCAAATGCCTTCAATGGACATGCAGTTCATGGACACTGAAGAAGTAGGCCAGGTGCCAACAAGTGCAGAGATGGGGACACTCGAGACCAAGGATCCCATTTGCAGGGGTCAGTTGTACTCGACGTCAGGTGACTTTTGTCATGTGGGCATTCAAGAGAAAATATTTCTAGAACGCCTATCTTTTAAAGAAATGATGGAAGGGTGGTCCCTGGTGGCTCAGATGCTAATCCAGCTAAACTGGGGTGTGGCCTCTATAACCCCAAGGACCAGAGTTCACAATCGGGGATCTGGGGAGGAAACAACGAAAATAAACAAAACAAAGATAATAAATGTGACTTCTCCTTCTCTTCCTCTTTCCTTCATTAAAAAAAAATATGCTTGTTCCTCCTTTCCCTTTATTTCTCACAAAAAAGGCTGCTGGATGTCTTTATTTTCTGTGCGATTTTTAAAATGTCGGTGCTTAATTTTAAAACAACATAAGATCACTGTGTTAGTCAAAGGAAATACGTTTACCAGGTTCATATCCAGAGCAGACAGTGTGCCCCACATCCGAGTGTGTGCCTTTCCCCCTGGCAGAGAAGGAAGACTCAAACTTCCCAGCCATATGACTCTCTTCTTTCTAAGGATTCTGGAAGTGAGGGCTCGGTGGCGCTGGCTCTTCTGATTTCTGCAGAGTGGCCCAGCAACCCACCCAGCTGTACCTGGTTAGTTTCCACTGAGTATCACTGAGAAAATCAAAGTTCCTTACTATAGGGCATGCATGAGCAAACAGCTGCTTTTGCAGGGAGTTAGATAAGGATTATCTTGTTTTATTTAGTTCAAAATGGATGAATTATTCTAGAAATAAAAATATAGCATTGATGGTGCCATCTGATGACTGTTAGACGCCTGTTTCTTCTTAGGTCATGTTTATACAGATCTCTAAATGGCATCTTGAATCTTATTTTTCCAAACCCAACACTAAGTATCTCGTATGAGCGCAAACTGTTGAGTTCATGGCCTTCAATTGTCTCCTCAACTTCAGATCTAATTGCCTGCTCTGACGGCTAGTTGCATTTCATTTGCTCATTTGTCAAATGCTTACAGAGTCCCTTTGAAGTGTCAGATATTGTTTTAAGCAACAAAAATATGACAGGGAATCACATTCTCTCATGGAATTTACCTTCGGTGAAGGCTGGGAGACAACAGTCCAGTTAAAAAAAAGAATAAAGAAAATAGTTTCAAAAAGTGATAACTGTTATGAAGAAAGTAAAATGGGAATTGGGATAAAATAATGGAAGAAAGGCTTGCTTGTAGAGCTGAATGGTGAGAAGCCAACAGCAATGCAAAGATGTGGCAGAGTTAGGTTCCAGTTAGGAGAAACAGGTGATAGAAAAGCCCAAAGACAGGGATGGGCTTGAAGTGCCCAAGGATCAGAAAGAAAACCAGTGATTCGAATATCTAACTTGACTTCTCTCCAGCCATGTTTCCAATGCTACTCTTCACTGCGCTTGCCTACCTCGAGCTCTGGGCTGCCTTTGACGGTTCTCTCCAAGGTCCTGAAGAATGAGCC
This sequence comes from Solenodon paradoxus, assembly GCA_004363575.1. Taxonomy (NCBI): domain Eukaryota; kingdom Metazoa; phylum Chordata; class Mammalia; order Eulipotyphla; family Solenodontidae; genus Solenodon; species Solenodon paradoxus. The sequence goes on from RJWH01002185.1 coordinate 46,187, forward strand.
TCTTGGAGAGTCTATACATTTCTACAGTCTCCTCGCTACCCCAATGTTGTACTCACTTGAGCACACTTAACTAACCTGTGAATTCAGGTAAAATTTTACATCTCTAAATTGTGAGAAGATTTACTGCATTTATAGCATTCTTCTCTCTGGGAGCCAGAAGCATTTTGCAGGTAGTTTAGAAAGAAAATGCCCTGAACAACAGTACTGGCCCAGTTAGAGCCTTGGTAACTGGTCACCTATGAGACATGTGTGGGTGGGATGTGTGTTGTGGGAATGAGGAGAGTATTCAGGAAGGATGAATCCAAAGTGTCGGACTTGAATCCCTAGGGTGATGGAAGTCATTCTGTGAGATTCAGTAAACAGGAGGAGGGGCAGATTTTATTTGGGCATGGAGCAGGATGGGTAGGTGGGAGCAGAGAGTGGCAGGTGTGACAGTAGAATAATGTTAAGAAGGAGTTCCGGAATCTGAAGTTGGGACTGTCTCTGCCATTTCAGATGAGAGCTCCAAACACTCATTGCCAAGTGATCGTGATTACAATGTGAGCAGGGCTCTATAATGCTGCTGTACAATATTATTCTCCTACATTAAGATGAGAGAATTTGATTGGATGGTTTAGAAAATAGCCCTCCAATAATAGAATTGCTTCCATTAAGGTCAAAAGTCATGCAAGTTGTAGCTGAGGCCATTCCCTGGAAAATTCAGGCTGAAGTTGCTTGGTATTATTTCAATATCCCCTCTGTCCAAATGAGTAGATTAGCTTAGCATAACCTTTAGTTTTGAGAGACAGAGCACAGTGGCAGACATTATTATATCCCTGTGAGGTTCATCAAACATGAACAGAATTTGGAGGCACATATACCAGATCTTGTATAAAAGCTGGGGATGCAATGATGAATATAGCATAGCCCATTCCCCAAATGATCAAAAAGTTAAACCTGATTTGACCCTCCTTTTTCAAACTAGTGATTCCTTTTCATAACTGATAGAACTGTCTTTTTTAAATGGTCTTCTATTTATTAAGAGTGTGTTGCATTAACTTGTGTTTACTCTTTTATTCCTAAAACTAAATGCAGACCACTATCTCACCAACAAGTCCATTATGCTGAGACCCACTGCAGGTTACTCGGAAGAGAAAGTCTAGTGGTGATCAAGACCTGCTATATTTTCTTTAAGAGCTGGAAATAGTTTCCTTTGTTATTACTTATGAATCCTCTCACCTGATCCTCTGATAAAACCCCTTCAGGGCCTATGTTCTGGCATTTTGATGGAATGGGTTTATTTTTCACCCTGTACACCAGGTGCTACTCGCTAAAAACAGCCAAGGATGGAACCTCTTCCCTTAAGAGTCCCAGAATCTCTGCAGAAAATATGGCCACTGAGCTGGGGCGGGTTCTATTATTTCCCCTCATGATGTGTGTGTGTATGTGTGTGTGTGCGTGTGTGTGTGTGTGTGTGTGTGTGTGTGTGTGTATCTGTGAGAGACAGAGACAGAAATACTTAGGGAGAGTGACTGAGATACACAGGGAGAGACAACAGAGAGACAGACAGAGATATAGAGAGAATGTGTTTTTATGTCCTTACTCTCAAATGGAAATTCTGTTTTTGCCTTGGTTGTCTTCTCTAGATTCCCATAAGAGATGGTAAATCTAGTGGTCAAGACCCTGGGCTCTGATTTGGCCTTTGTTAGCTGTGTGATATTTGGAAAATTACTTAATTTCCTTCAGGCTCAATTTCTTTATCTGTGAAATAAAGATAGTAATTTTATCTATTTCATATCACTGCTGTGATGACTGAATAACTTACTATAGGTAAATACCTAGCACAATGGAAAGTATTTACTTAATCAAGTACTTGCTTTCTTTCTCCCTGCCATGCTTCAGAGAACCTTAAAATTCTTTCCCAATGTATTTGTACAGAAATGATCAACTATATCCTCCCACGATCCATTGGAAACCAAAACCATTTGCAAAATGGAGAGACAGGATGTACCCAAGAGTACAGGAGTCAAAGGACCAGACTGCAATTCTGATATTTTGGCCAGTTGGCCAGGAAGCCTTGGAGGGACTCTGTTTTCAGCGTGTGAGTGTTTCTGCAGAATTCAGATGAAGAGCTGAGGTCCAGACTCATTCCTCTAGAGCAGCGTTGCACGTCTCTGCTACCTTTAAAACTAACCAGATAGTCAACATCAACCAAACATTTAGACAAAAGATTTTCTCTTTTCCATCATCGTCAAATTTCTTTTTCTGCATTAACTTCCCAACCTTCTCCTTTGCTTTTACTTCTAAACAAGCACAGAGATCTATCCTTGACCTCTAATATTCTATTATATCTTTTTGTGGACACAAACCAATGGTTATCTTTCTATCTTCATTTTCCTTAACTTTTGGCCCCAAAGTGAAGAAGGCACAATGACCTTCATATATGGGAAACACATTTTTCAAATTTGGGTCCAGACACAGCATGCTTGTTGCTGGAATCAAAACTGCCATTTAAAGGGACTTTGTTCTGCTGAAAACATCCCCTATTCAGATACAAAATGTGAATTATTCAAGTAATCAAGGAAAGTAGGTCTACTAAAATATCTTCATGTGACATCAGACACCAGAAGTGAAATCTGATGACAGGAAAATGATTCAAGTACAAAGCAATCTCTGGCTTTGTTCTGACATGAGATGATGATGGAGAAGCAGGCCTGCTGCCATTAGTACCTGATGGGCCCTAATACATTTCAGACCCTGGCCTAATCATCCTACCCCCATCCAATCAAAATGTATTTGTCCTGTGTCAGGAACCATCAAGACCTTCTTTGTGAAGGAGCCTCTACTAAGATTCAAGCCAATTGGTAAAGGGAGCTATTTGCATTTCAACAGCCAATTTCAAGGTTTCATTTCAGACACACAGGTGGGTGGGTGCAGGCAGTATTTCAGGTCAGGAGAATCTTTTTCAAGCCCCCCCTGATGTCCTCCCTCCTCACTCCCCCAGCCTCCCAGAGTGGATTGCATTTTAATGGGGCATTTGGTGAGGCTCTCCCCTGAGCTGAGTCAGATCATTACAGAGAAAGTTTATCGTTCTCAGAGGCTGTCAAGATGATTAAATAGGGCTGATGTGCAACAGGCCTGGCGACGGCCTGGGAGTAGAATGAACACAGGACCGGGAATCAGGGCAACTAGTCCAGTCTGGGACCGTGATGCTGGAGGGGTCTCCCCTCATCTCTTAGCCTGGGAATTGTCCCCTGTAAAGAGAGGGACTGGACTAGATGATTTCTCAGGTCGTGTCAAGTTCACCGACTCTGAAGTTGTTTTTCAATCTCCTCTTTCTTAACTTTGCAGCTCCCGTAATTTCTTTGACCTGCTTTCACCTGTCCTGATTTTACCACTACTTTCCAAAGTGATTCTTTCTTATCTTGCTGCCTCTTTACTTACTTTCTGGCTAGTTCAGTCAGCGACAACCCCAGGAAATATGTATCTCACCAGCAAATCATCATCTCCTTTGGAGATAGTGTATCTCTATTCTGGGTTCACAGTGGAGCAATTACATGGTCCATTTGGGATGTGTCCAGAATATTCAAGAGTAAGGCTCTTCAGCGTGAACTCTTGGTGCTTCCCTGAGATTGTTCATGATGTGTGTATGAAATACCAGTTGGCTGGCAAAGCTTGAACCCAGAGAATTTAACTAGACAACCGGGCCCTCTATAAAGAATTGACTTCCCAGGACATGCTCTAACCATTGCTTTCTCTAAAGAGTTTTTGATGAAACTTCTTACATTATTTTTTCTTGCTTTTGTTTCTCAAACTCAGGCTGACAGAGGGTTGGAACCTGGAAGCAGTGATCAGGCCCCCAGTTAAACACGTCGAGAGAAACCACGCTCTCTTTCTTGGGACTCAATTAACAATAATAGGAGTTTCTAAAAAAGACTTCTAACTAGAAATACAGTTTTCCTTCACTATCTGAAAATAGGACTTTTTTAATTTGTTATCATTTGGTAGGTGATTTTGGAGATCCAGAAATGCTATTATCATTAATATGGAAACATATCTGCATATTTGCAGATGACCAATAGGAACTTTCTACTTTCAGAAGACATGGGAAAACCTGCACTGTGAAATTTCTGAGCATCGAGGATGAAGAGAATATCCTAAAATATCCCCCATGGAGTTCACATAAAATATAGGATGCCCAGTTAACTGTGAAGCTAATAAACCAATGAATAACTTTTTAGAGTCAATACGTACCAATATTTTATTATTTATCTGACACGCACATTTTGTTGGGTGCCTGCATTTTCACTCACTAAATGTAGCAATCATGTACCCAGAATCAACCTGGAGCACCCAAACAGCCTAGCGCCGTGACATCTAAGAAATGACTTCTGACCTAGAATCCCATACTTACTCGACTTGTCAATGAGATATAAGGGGGAATGAAAACATTTTAAGACATTCAAGGACTCAGAAAACATGACTTCTCAGAAAGGTATTCACTTGTGTTGTAAAACGCAAGCATAAATAAAGCCAAAGGGTATCCAGGGGACCCTGAAGTGCGACTCCGATTTGGAAAGGCAGTGAGGGGAGTTCCTGAGACGCACGTGTGCAGCGAAACTAAGGTATTGGGTGAGATTCTTGGACCACAAGTAACAGAAAATCCAACACACATTAGCGTAAACAAAAGTCAAGGCTTGAGAGATCTCCCAGGTTGATCGAATGGTTCAAAATAACAAATACCCAGTGTTTTTGTTTTTGTTTTTACCATCCTCCTGCTCTGCTATTGGCTTCACTCTAAAGCTGCTTTTCCTCTTGGTCATCAGATGGTCCCACGGGCAACTTGAACAAATGCTTCTCGGTCTGTAGTAGCAGGAGAGAGAGGGGTTTCTACCTCCTGGCAAGTCTCCCCTGGCATTTCCATGGGCCCATTGACCTCCAGGGCTGCCATTTTCTGGAAGAGTCTAGCAAAGGAGGTGAAGGTGCTTTGGTTCTTCCTTCAGCACCTGTGATGTGTCAGGCTCTGTTCTAGGCATGGGGATACAGCAGGAAATAAGCAGACAGGCGCTGTCTTCACCGTGCAGGTAAACAGGTGACAAGGACTGTGTAACATCTGCCCGCGGTGTGCTGCACAGTGTGCTGCTCGGTGTGGCAAAGCAAAGGAGGGAAGAGCGGAAGTGGAAGGTGATGGAACTTCCACAGCGGTGTCTGGAAACGTCTCCCTGGGGATGGGACAGTCGCCTGGGCCTGTCATCCATGACTCTGCTGGATGTTCAGAAACATCTGCTATTAATGTGTTGCTGCTGTTGAGTCTGCTGGGCTGGTTGACTTGTCCAGCTACCACTGAGGTCAGGGACTGCAGTTTGTCATGTGCGCATCTTCTGCATCACTGTCCTCGAAAAGAGTTTGCAGACTAAGTGAATGGACAATTTAGAAAACAAACTCAGCTGCCTTTGTTTTTATAATGATCATTCTTATAGTTCCAAGAATGGACCTCAACATCATGCACAAAGCTGACCAGCATTCATTCAACTGGCCAATAGTTTTCTTATTCCAACAAAGAACCATTCTGAATACCTTTACTCTATGATCAACCCCGAGAAGGATTCATCTGAAAGATCAGAGTGGCTTCCCAACATTGCAAATGCCTTGCCTTTTTCCTAAGAATTCTCCAAGTGCTACAGAGAGTATTTCTGTTCTCCAGGGATTGAGGAGAAGGCATTTCTGGGAGATAAGTACTAATCACAACACAAGGGAGAAGATCATAAAAGGACTTTTTAAATTATCTTATCAGATAGACTGTCTTTTTTCTGTTTGATTGCTTTTCTTCCTTCTTGATAGGAGTATTGTTCCGACACCTGGGATTTTAAACCCAGTTGCATCGAATGTTTTTGTAGTTGTGGAGGACTAGATTGGGACCCCATGGTCTCCAGATGGCTCTGTTCTGACCAGGAGGCCCACCTATCGGTGCCATGTCCCAGAACCCAGGCTCCACACAACCACCATCAGAAAGAAGCATCTGCTGCCAGAGGACCTGGTGCCTCTGGCATCTCTCAAGTCTGATTCTAAGCCAGACGCTCCAGCAGTGACTTGGGAGAATAATATTTGTCCTGTTTATCTCCAAAGGCTGCTGGGAGACTCTAATGAGCTATTTTATACAGTACAAAGTGATCTACAAATACGAAGTTTTTATTATTATTATTATTATTATTAAAAACTCATCTCGGCTTCCACCATAACGTCTAGATAAAGGAATGTTGGGTGTGATGAAGAGCAGGAGTGAAGGGTATGTGTGTAGGGAAGCACTAAAAAACCCAATTACCAGATATCACCCAAATACCACAAAGAGAGTGATTACTTGATTTATTAATGGGAGGGTCCCTCCGTTTACATCTTCCAGTTATATTGGCATCCACCCTCCTTTGTGATCAGGATTGGCTTATTTCTGCCAGTGAATCCTATCAAGCCACTGAGGCCAAACAGACGTGTGATTAATGTGGGCTCTGCTAATTGTGCAGCCGAGTTTTATGCATAAAGCTGTATCCTTGATTTTTCTCCCTTAATTTCCTCCTGTTTAACTGTTGGTCATAAAACAGTTTCAAATAGATCTGCTGAGTAGGAGAGCAAGTTTTGCAACTTGTAAAGTGCCTGCGTCAGTTTGGGCATTTCAGTGTAATAAAGCAGGCTTGGGGGAACTCTTAGCTGGAAGACGGATTACCACAAGGCTCACTCTCAGCCCTGCTGGCTCCTTCGCTGCAGCTGCTGGTTGGTGCTGGAGCTCATCTCTTATTGTTAGGCGAATGCACGACACTAACAGTGGCGAAGGGCTTAATCATCACCTCTGACAGTGTCTCAGATGTGGCCCTGTTCAGCCTCCTCTAGACAGGTGGAAAGGATGACACCTGCCAACCTTGTCTCCTCAGCATCCATTTATCCTTTGTTAATAGCACCTGTTTTCTTTCTTTAAAAAAATCTATTGAAGGAAAATGGCATCTTAACATGATATAGGTATCAGGTGTGCATCATTGTAAATCAACATCTGTATCTACTACACTAAGTTCACCATCAACAGCCCGATTCTATCCTTGACCACGGAACTGATCCCTTTTACCTGATTTTCCCACCTCCCCCTTTCTGGTCACGACTAATTTGTTTATTGTTTATTTGGTTTTTCTATAATATCACATATGAGTGAAATCATACCTCGTTTCTCCTCCTGACTTATCTTATTAAGCATTATTCCCTCCATCCATGTTGTTACCAAGGGCAGGATTCCATCCTTTTTAGTAATAGAGTGATGTTCCATTGTGTAGTTACACCATCTCTTCTTCATTTGTTGATGGACATTTAGGTTGTTTATGGAAAGCAGGATGGAGATTCCTCAAAAACTGAAACCGAAATTGGAAATTCCACAAGATCCCATTATACAGCTATGAGTGTCTACCCCCAAAGCACAAGAACGCTAGTTTGAAGAGATATGCACACCACCATGTTTGCTGTAGCGTTGACAACAATAGCCAAGAGATGGAAACAACCTAACAGCAACAGTTTTCCCTTGAAGCCCTATCCCTTCTCCCACTCCCTCTCTACTTATATGCTCTGAGGTCCAAGTATCTGAGCTCAATGCCCTTGCTCAGGGCTGGGCACAATGAAAACCCCAGGAATTAGGTCAGGGATGGGCATGTGACCTGAGCTGGGCCAATGGGAGGCAAGCTTGGAAAAAACATTCAGCCTAGAGCTTCTGGTCTCTTCGGTATGACAAAAGGAGAGCCCAACTGAGAATGAAGCCAAGGCCAAAGAAAGGAGATCCAAGAGACAGAGAGGCCATCTCCTGCTGGGATTGAATGAATATGGGTTCTGTCATGCCTGCAGGCAAACCTGTACCTTTCTATTATAGTTTGAGCTAGTTTGAATAGGTTTTTGTCATTTATCATCTAGAGTTTTCACCCAAATGATGCTCTGATTACTTTTCTGCCCTAGCATGTCATATTCTTAAGAACAATTAGAATGAGGCAGAAAGAAGTCAGTCTATAGGAAATAAAATTCAGAATTTTAGAAATACATATACATTTCTAATGCCCCCAAGTATACTCCGGCACAAGATAGGGTTGGGAGAGATAGATTTGAAAAATGTAATTTTCTTCCTAGAAAAAGTTAACTTGGGTCCATTGCACATTTCCCCTTATGCTGTTAGAGAGAGATGATTGAAATAAATCTGAGGTCTTGCTAGTAGGGGAATTCAGTGTGCATTCACTGGGATGGAGGACACACTATAGTTCATTAATTCATGTTTAGGTATCTGCCTGTGCTAGGGAAACAAATGTTTCCTAATGGTGATTATGATTTAATAGATTTTGGGGAATCAAGAATCAGGACCTATAGAAATAAAGGGAATGAATAGGTTCTGACAGTAAAACCCCTTTTATAGTACCACTTGAGAATCAATTCCCTGTGTTCCAAGGTATGGTGATGATGTCATTCATTAAGAAGCCTTCTTGTTTTGATGTTCTTTTTAGTTTAGGATGACTCTCAACTCAGTTTTCAACCTCGAGTAGGGAAAGTTTCCTTAAGAAAACAATTGAGGCAGATCAACAATGAGAAAGTATAAAGACTGAGGAATCCCATCCATCAGTCTTATTACTTTATTAAAACATTGGTTTTCTTTTGGGTCTGTTAAGATTGTCTTCCATTTAGGGCACCTTCACTCTGGTGAGTGGTAAACACTTTATGTGGTTGGATCAGTTTTATTTTCCTTTAGTCTCTGAAGATTATATCAAAGACCAAAATCCTATTCTACAACTCACAGAGGGAAAAAAAAAAAAACAATGCAGAGAAGGCTAGAGGACGTGCCTGAGGGGTCACAGTTAGAGTTGCAGACATATCCTAACCCACTGTTATTCCCCAGAGTTCCCATACTATACTGGGTGATGTGCTCACCCCACATCCCCATGGCCCCAGCCCAATTCACCTTTTCCCAGGTAAAACCTCTACTTTTCTGTGACTTTACTCCTACTATTGTTCATTCTGGAAGGTTTACGCCTCTGTCTCCCCAATACCACCTAACATTTTTACTTGTTGAATGCCTACCTCCTCTTCCAGGCTTCCAAAACAAAGCCTCTGATAGAGCTCTTTGAGAGTTTTCTAGGTGGAAGTCATTTCCTTTAATTCCATCCCTGTTGTATTTGACTTATTTCTGCATTCCCTGCTTGCCCCTCCCACAAAAATGTGTCTCATATTTATGGCACACCATTGTCTCTCCTGATGTCATGTCAACCCATCAAGGTAAGAAACCAACTTGATTCTTCTTTGTGACATCCATAGTGCCTGCTGCTTTCACAGAGAATGAAATAATCATTTACTGAACAAATGATGAGTGTGGTCCCTCACAGCTTAATAATGAGGCTACAGACATCACGCTTTTTCTCACCACTGAGTTTATGAGCAGTTGTTCTCCACTCTATGTTTCCATCCTCTCTCCTTCCTCCACTGTCTAGTTCACAGTAAGAAATGCATTTTGTATTGCAGCCTCACAGAAGCACTGCACGAAATGGTTCCACTCCTCTTGCTTGTTGTGTATTCTGATCTTCTCCCTTCCGCTTTCTTCTCAGTTCCTTTCTACTATACTGTAGTCCAGTCTCTTCCTTCATTCCAAAAAAGGTGGCTGTGGTGCAGTAATCCCTTTCTTTCTAATTTAATTTCATTGAAGAAATGTTGCATCATAACATGATTGAAGTTCAAGGTGAGCATCACTGAAATCAACATCTGTATCTAGTAGATTGAGCTTACCACCAACAGTCCACTTCCATCCTTCACCACATAATTGACCCATTTTACTAGTTTGCCCTCCCCTTTACCTTCCCTTCTTATAACCATTCATTTGAATTTACAGACTAAAAATCTATTTTGGTTTGATTGGTTGATTTTTTTTTTTTTTTGCTTGGTTTCCCCATATACTGCATATGAGTAAAATCTTATGCACAGCAATGAATCACAGCTTTTGGTGGAATTGTTTGGTTGACTGTTTCCCCCACTAGATTTCAAGCATGAGGGAAGGACTTCTTGATGCCCCTGTAAGCCCCACTCTAAATGTCCTGCCTAAAACACATGCAGCTCTAACCAACTCAGTTCCAGAAATGCCCAGTAACCCTCATGGTGCCAGAGATAACCCCAATAGGGCAAGAGATAATCCCCACAGTGCCAAAGATAGTCCCCTCAGTGTCAGACAAAACTTACCTTCAGTTTGATCATACTGCACTGTTTGAAGAAACGGGCATGTGGCGTTGCGGGGGTGGGCGATCCTCTTCCTCACAGGGGCCCACAGCAGTCAGTGCTGGCAAGCGCCGTCTTTGACACAAAAGGGGCAGCTGCTTTTGGGCCCCCTCAACAGACTGGACCCAGAGCAACTCAACTGCCCCTTTAACCCTGCATTAAAGACGGCCCTGGTTTATTAAAAAAGGGATAAAATCGATGCTTATATTAAAACAACAGGACTGTTGCAAAATATGAAGCAGCAACAACATAACCTTGCTGCTTAAAATGGAACATGTGGTTGCCTTGAATGAGGGGGTGACGGAATCAGGCTGGTGCTTTAGAGCGCTCCATCGGCTGCACACATTTCATTGTTGAAAGGACAGGCAGAGCTGGGGGCCGTGATGAAGGGCAGAGGACTTGGAGGAAGAGAGACGGAATTTTTTGGGGGCTGTCCAGTGGGTATTTGAACTTGGGGACCATCAGTGGTGCTGAGGAGATGGGAGAGTGAACTGAGAGTATAATGATCTGCTTTGGGAGTAACTCCAGTGTTCGAGGGCCCTTCTGTCACGGTCCGGAAAGAGTCATGCTCCTGTGTCTGTGGGTCTCTGGCCAGCAGAGATCCTGCATCCCTGGAGGAAAGTAGGCAAGGTCAAACTAGATGACCCTGTTCAGACCAGACAGCCTCTGCTGGATCCCCTGCCTTCCTGGTCCCCACGGCCGCACTCCAGAGGTGAATTACACTTTGACTCTGTTTCTCCATTTAATTTGTCTTAAGCAGTGACAACGGGATTTCAAGCAGAACGGCCTCTTGGTTGATCAACTTCATAGTAAATAGTAATTCTTAATTAAGAAGAGCCCATCTTCTGCAGACACAAAGCCCTCTAAGGTGAGCTAACGCCCAGGAGAGGGGAGGCCCGTCCACTAGCAAACAGCTAGGAGATTTGATCTCAGCATGCAGCACCAGCTCTGCTCCAGCATGTATTTGGGGGGCGTCAGCCTTGGAGCCCAAGGCTCCGTTTGTGGGTCTGATGCCTGTTTCTGTAGTGGATTTGGTATTTGCACTTGGGATGAAGGCACTGTGCCCAGAAGTGGCCCAGATGTGATAGTTCTAATTTGGTTGTTAAAATTGCTGAAACAGTGACTAATACAACTGATAAAAATATTTTTTGAGCTTTGGAAAGTCAGTGGCCTCTGGCCAGCACAAATCCAGATACGTTCCTAGGGTCCAGGTTCACATTTCTGGACTGGGATGGGGAACAACCAAGATGGACACTAAATAAAATAAAAGTGTCTCTTCCTCCTCTCTTCCTGCTTGCCTGCCTGCTCACTTTCATTCCTGCCTGCACCTTTCCTTTAGACAAGTTTTTTTGGGTGCATGATAACATCGAACTCTTGACCACCAGCCTCTGTTAGAGTTGAAAAGTCTAAATCTAATGAAAGTGGACAGTCCCTAGTACAAGGTGATATTTATTGGTGGCACCTGGGGAGGAGCCCTCTCCTTTCCTGGGGTCCTGGGTGTAAGGTAGGGACACTCTGGGATGTATTCTGGACAGTTCTCTTCTTTTCCCTGTTTCCTATCTTGTTTCCCTGAGAACAGGCTTCTCCCCTTTCAGGTTGGGCACGTACTGAACTATTTCTTTGTAGACAAACTAGTTTGCATTTTTCTCCCCAGATAAATCTCATTTCATTATGTGCTGTCCATATTTCTAATCTGCTAAGTCCATTTATATTAGCACTTGGCCTGGCCTGATGCTTGGCCTACTTCTCAGCTCCGTGTTGCCATGACTTCGGCGAGGCCCCAGAACAAGCCAGAAGGTGCGTTTCCTTCCATTATGGGGAAAAGGTGGGGGCAAGAGAAACAAAAAGCCAACAAGAAGAAGAGTAACTATCTGTTTGTTTACTGAACAAGAGCCATGTGTAGTAAAGAACCAGTCATACCATACTCATAATATCCAGCCAGCAAGGGGATTAGAGTGCTTTATACCCATAACTTTCTCAGTCCCCACAGTTACTCTCAGAAGGAGGTACTGTTGTCATCTTTCTTTTGACTAAGGGAATCGAGGCACAAAGAGGTTAAGTCAATTTCTAGGAGAAGTTGTGATAACATGACGAGTAAGAGGCAGGGAGGACCTTGTGGAGCTGACATAATTTACACAGATCTTATATTTTAGGGCTTTAAAGCATTCAGTTTTTAACTCAGGTGTCAGACATGTGGCTGATTTCAGTATCTGCTTGGAAAACTCATCCCGTAGGGTTTTCTCACACTCTAGTGAGAAACTCTAGTGGCCCACCCACTTCCGGAGCATTCTCCCATATTCTCTTTATGCTCTGATGATCATCTGCAACCTGTATGCATGTGTGTGTGTACAACCTATTTTTTGAACACTGCTTCTTTATATATAATGTGATCACATTATTTATACAGTTGTTTAATTCATCTTTCTCACTAATAAAACCTCATGGAAATTCTTTCAAGGCAATTGTTAGGTAATAAATTCATGCTTTGTAATTACACTATCATATTTCATGGTATGAATATACTACATTAACCCAAACATCCTCCTATAAATGGACAGTCACTTTGTTTTTATAAACTTAATTGTAATTCTAATTGTCATCATTAGTATATTGGTATGAATAAAGATGCAATCAACATTCTTCACTGCGTATTCGTACATACTGGAAATTATATTTCTGAGGAAACCAAATCAACGGTTTTTCAAATGTTCACAGTTGTACATTATCACCGCTTTAAAACACTTTTTATCCCCCCACAGGAGAAGCCCATACCCAATAATGGTCATTTTTATTTCTCCTCAATCTCCTCTCTAGGTAACTACTAACCTATTTTCTGTCTCTAGATTTACCTATTCTGGAAATTTATAAAATTGAAACATACTCTGTGTGACTGGTTTCTTTTGCTTCCATAGCATTTTCAAGGTGCATTCCCATCAGAGCTTATAATGTTCCACCCTATGGATATACCACTTTTTATTTGTCCATTCATCTCATGATGGATATTTGGACTATTTCTACCTTCTGACTCTTGTGAAAAATGCTACTTTTAACATGGTGTGCACATGTTTGTTTGGGTCTGTTTTTAAATCTTTTGAGTATATACTGTACCAGTCAAAATTTCTCCAGAGAACCACATGCATGTGTATGTTCACATATATATGTACATAAATATATGTGAGTGAAATGAATTATTACACAGTTTGATTATGAAAAGATTTATTATAAGTTATTTGGAGACTGAGAAGTTCCATCATCTGTTATCTGCAGGCTAGAGTCCCAGGAAAGCCAGTAGTCACTTGAGGATCAGAGACTTGGAGGTTTAATAACATTGGTTCCAGTCTGAAGACCCGACAACCAAGAGCACTGAGGGCAGGAGCCCGTAGTCCCAGTTCGGTCAGCCATGTGGAGAGCCCTTCTCCTGCCATTTTGTTCTGTTGACACCCTCCATGATTGGCTGATGCTCATCTACATTGGGGAGGCTTTTCCCTGAGTCTGTTTAAATGATCAAATAACTTTTGTCCTTTAATCTATAGACTTTGTGTTTCATTCAGTTAATTTTGTCTGTTAGCTAAACTTCCATTCCTAGGATAAGTCTCCCTTGGTCATGGTGGATGGCTCCTTTACATGTTGCTGGATTCAGTTTGCTGGTATTTTATTGTTTGCTTTTCGTTGAGGAGTTTCGCCTCTGTTCTTAAGTTATGTTGGTCTGTAGTTTGCTTGTGAGGTCTTTGACTGCTTTTAGGGTCAGAATAATACAAGTTTATAGAGTAAGTTAGGAAGCGCCCCCTCTTCAGTTATTTGGAATTTATGAAGAATTGTTGTGAATTCTGTAGATGATTAATTGACTTCCTCATTAAAGCTACTGGGTATAGACTTTGCTTTGTGAGGCATTTAAAACATTTCTAAAATCAATATCATCACTTATTATATGTCTCCACTTTGAAGTCAGTCCCGATAGAGTGCCCCAGAGCTCTCTGTTTTATGATCTGCTTGTCCCCCTGGTCAAAGTCCTGGGCCACTGTTCTGGAGCTGGGGGCAGGGACAGAGGGCCATTTTCCTTGGAGAAGCTCCTGCTTTACTGGGTAGAGGTGGTAGTTTCTGATCTTCTTGGCTTGTTTCCCTGGATGTGGAAACACGACACTGCAGATGGACTGGAGTTCCGGTTATTCTCAGCCTGTTGCATGTAGGGTGCAGTTTCTAGCATCTGTGTGCAAGCTGGAGTAGGCACTGTACCTTAGAATTCAACCTCTAACAGTGGGCGGTAGTGAGAAATACTGGGAAGATGCAATCCACTTGACTGGAGTTTGAGGGAGAAAGAACCCCTTTTCTTGACCACATTTGCCTGCATTGAAATTTCCATCATAATGAGTGGAAGCAAAGGGAAGGAAAGAGCAGTACCTCCCTCAGGTGGCACAGTCTTGCTTTTCTTACTGAGATTTAGTAGATTTTATCAGACAAATGCTTCTCTATTAACTGTATGCTCTTAGGAAAATTTCTAGAGAATTGAAATCATTGCATTTTAAACATATATATACATATATATACATATATATGTATATATATATATATACATATATATATACATATATATATATACATATATATACATATATATATATATATTTTTTTTTTTTTTTACCAGTTATTCTAGTTTCACTAGGTAACAGGGTCTGTATAGCCCCCAGGCCATCTCTCTGGAAATCCTCTCCCTCTTTTCAACTTCAAAAGAAGTTTTCAGATTCCTTTCTTAAAAGGTTTAGATCATTTGTTTTCTCCATTGGTATGTGAGGATTCTCTTTTCTCAGCATCTCTGCCAAGAGGAGATACTATCGGTATTTTTATTTTTTTGCCACTCTGATAAGTGTAAAGTCGTTTCTCACCGTAGCTTCCCATTTTGTTACCACGAGTGAGTGTACGCATTTTTAACCTTATTTGGCCATTTGGATTTGCTGTGTTTGTGTGTTGTCTCTTCTTGACTATTACCCATTTTTCAACTGATTTGTTAGGTTTGTTTCTGTCAGTTGAGAGCAGCTCTTTGTGTATGATGAAAATGAATTCTGTTTGTTCTCTGAATTGCAGATTTCCTCCCAAATGTATCATGCATCTGTTATAGGTTGAATTATGCCCCATCAATGAAAAATAGGTTGAACTTCTAACCCCATTCCCTCTGAACATGCACGACCTTATTTGGAGATACCATCTTTACAGAAGTAATCAAATTAAAATGAGGTCATCAGGGTGGACTCTAATCTAAATGACTGATGTCTTGGTAAGAAGAGGACATTTGGACACAGACACATACAGACAGAAGATGATGTGAAAACACGGCAAGACGGCTATCTACGGACCATGGAGACACATCTATTGCGATGCTTCTTTTTCAGGCTTCAGAAAGGATGTATCCTGCCAATACCTTAGTATCAGACTTCTAGCCACAGAATTGTGAGACAACAAATTCTGTTGTTTAAGCTGCCCAGTCTGTGTTACACAAAGCCCAAGCATCCCGATATGGCGCCTGTAAACAGTGACCACAGAATCTTTTTTCTCTTTCTCATCTTCTTGGGCCATTTCCATATATTTGCACAGTGAGTTTTCTAGAATGTCTGTTCTGTCATCACACTTTTGCTCAAAGCTGCCAGTGACTTGCCATCTCACTTAAATGGTTAGCTCTCAGTGTGCCCCAGTGGAGTAGTGGTTAGGTGCATGCCACATACATCCCATGCGCCTAGGTTCTCATCTTGGGGCCAGTGGAAGCAACCAGAATAAACAATGAAATGCAATGAATAAAGTAGGTCTTCCTTCGCTCTCTTCCTGCCTCCCTGTCTCTCCTTACCTTCATTCCTGCCTGCACCTTTTCTTAAAAAATAATGCTTAGCTCTTTGCTGTCTGCCTGTCTTATCTCCTACCACCGTCTGGCTCTCAGCCTACAGCAGCCACGTTGGCCTCCTATCCATCGCTTCACCATGTGTCAGCTGATATTCATGCAAAAAGTTGGTAATTCACAGGTGACCTCCAAATCTTATATGATACTTATTTTTCTTACTCATGAGTTGAGCTAAGCTCATCAGGGTGAGACTGGACTCCGAGTTTCAGGTTTGGTTTAGTTCTGTTACATGTATGTTCCACATATCTAGGAGAAGTGACCACTACCCAAGCACGTTCCTTCCATGTGATCGAGAAGCAGAAGAGGCCCAGTCTGACCATTCAAGCACGTTTAAAGTCAAGTCATCTCTTCGAACAATCTGTTGTCCAAGCAACTCATATTGCCAAACCCAAAGTCAGTGGGTGGACGTGTGCACTCTCTTTTACCAGTAAGTACTGCAAGGTCACAGAGCAGAGAGAGAGAATGAAGACCTGGGGACAAAAATCCACTCTAGCCCACCTATCAAGTGTGGCTCTGCCTCCAAGATTGCATTTTCTTTTCCCTCTCTCTCTCTCCTCCACCCGATTTCTCTTGGCTGTCTCCGTCAATATTCTCCAGACTCTGGTCAAATGTTTTTGCTCTAAAAATAAGTTCTGCTATGGAAACTTCTGTCCAATGATGTGCTCCAGGAAGTAGAGGGCAAGATGGAACTAGAGGTGTTTAGGATACATGGGGAAGAGAGGCAGTAGGCAGACATAGGTTTCAGACTGCAATGCAGGAGATGGGGAAGAAGGGATGATTGGTTAGGGAAAGCTTCAGAATACAACCTAGCTCTGAAAACATCTCAGCCAGAACTGTGGGGAGTCTCAGAACAAGGCTGCCTTGCAAGCAGCATTTTTGTGGGGCAGGAGGGTCCCAGTTGTTAGCATCCCATCAAGCTGGGAGCAGCCTGAGAAGAGCACAGCCTTGACAGATAAGCCGCAGAGGATTCTGGAGATATGGTAGCTACGGTTGTCACCAGTCACACTGTTTAATAAGAGATTTGCAAGGCTGCTCCGATGGCTATCACACTGTCAGATATAGAAGAACAATCCAGCCACTCAATCCTCACACTTGGTTTTGTTCTTTATGGTGCTTCCTATCACTTGATATGTTGTATATTAATCTGTTGCTTTATCACCTTCCATTCTCAAGATGAGAGCCCTAAGAGAGCAAGAGCTTTGTCTTGATCTCTGCAGCACCTGCAAGTGTCTGGAAGAATGTTAGGGACAGGACTGTGCTCAATTACTATGGGTTCGATAAATAAACATAGGCAAATATTTATATCTTTTCAGTTGGTTAAAAAGTTCTTCCCTGGCTTGCCATAAGTAGCCTAGTGGATAAGGCCATGAGGACACAGTCCATATATATCCCAAGGACCCAGGTTCAAGACCCAGGGCTGTGGGGAACAACCAGGATGAAAAACTAAATAAAATAAATTAAAGTGATGCTTTCTTGTCTCTCTTCCTAATCGCCTTCCCTCCTGTCTGCACCATTTCTTTAAAAAATAAGTTCTTCCTTTTTCCTAGATTGTTTCTATAATCATCTAGAGACATTTTTTTTTTTGCAGGATTTCAATTATCTTTTTGCATTTAAATATTTATGCAAATGGAAATTTATTCTAGTATAAGGTTTAAGATACAGGTACAAAGTTTTTCTTCTAGCTGATAACTAGTGGGATCAGTACTATTTTATTAAATAATTGATCATTTGCCATGTTCATCTAGTAGATGACCATAAACAAGGAGATATATTTCTGGGTTTTATATTTTGTTCCAATCTTTTTTTATATTCTCCTGGAAATAGTTTGAGTACAATAGTTTGGCCTGTTTTGCTCCCTGGTGTGACAAGATGGTCTTTCTTTATACTTGACCACTTTTTCCTTCTATGTAACTTTTAAGATCAGTTTGTTCAACTTAGAAAAAACTTATTGAAATTTTAATTGGACATGAATTGATGAGATTATTTTTGGACTCATTATATTATATCAAGTTTTAAGATAGAAAGATGGTATGTTGCCATATTTAACTCATGTTGCTTTAGCTCGCATTAAGATTTTTCCGTTGACTATATTTTGTTACATCAGTCTTGTGCTTTGGTTGCTGAATTTATTTGTAAGTATTTGTAATCTGTGCCACTACCATAAATGAAATATCTTCATATATTTAATTTTTAAATGCCTATTGCAGAATAGTTAATGGTTTATTACTTTTATGTTTTACATTATTTGCATAACTATGGATGATTATCTATCTATGGTACAATTTTTATTGATTTTCTTGTTGTTCTTGATAATTTTTTTGTCTAAACATTGCCTTTCATATTGTCTTTTATTATTGTATCTATTTTTCTTTCTCTCCTTTTTCCTTAATCAGACTCTCTAAGGGTTTACTTATTTTTCTTTCAAAGGCCAAGACTTTCATTTATTTGTGTATATTCCTAATTTTTTGCTTTTTATTTTATTAAGTTTGATATTTACACTTAGGTGTTTCTTCTGCCTAGCATTTTGTTTACTTTCAAATTTCTTAAGTATTAATTATCTTTAAATTTCATACTAAAAAATTTGTGAAAACGAATGAATGTAGACAGTACTCTGCCTCTGAGTACACCTTTTTCTGTAGCTTCATGTTTTGATCTGAATTTATAAGTATTATGTAATCCACTGATTCGTTTGAATTTCTTGTAGATATTCTATTGGATCCAATAAGTACCAGAAGGTATTCTTAATTTCCAGAAGTTAAAGTTTTCTTTAGATTTATTTTTATTATCCATTTATTTTAAATTGAATTTAGACCAAAACTACAGACAGTTAAATCCTGTTAAATATAGTTAAATGAAAAAAATAATATATTCTTTGTGGATAAATGCATGATTCATTTTTGTAAGCATCACAAGGACATAAGAAAAAAAGAAGTTTTTGTTGGTAAATTTGAATTCCAAATATAATCTATAATATAATTTTTTTTATTTGATTTCTCATTTTTTCAATGTCCTTGTTTTAATCTTTTGTAAAATTTTGTCTACTAGACCTGCCTAAATATGAAAGAGGTATATTGAAGTCTCTCATTACATTTGAAATACTATTCAGTTCTTACATTTCTAATAGTTTCTTTCCTTAAGCATTTAGCTGCTGTAATTGTTTGAAGCACACGGACTGTGACTCATGCTGTCTTCCTGAATTGTCTCAATACGTAATGTTCCCCCTTTTTCCTGTTTCATGCTTTTAAATTTGAATTCTATGTTGTCAGATATTAGCTCCTGCCTAAATTAATTGGTGAGTGCACATTCTTTAATTAATTTCCTCACTTTGTTTTAAACATGCTTATGGTAAACACCATATGGTCAGCTTTATATCCCCCGCCCCATGCCCCATTCCTCCCCCCACCCCAAGCACAGTCTCTGTTTTTAATGGGAATTCAATCATTTCACATTTATAGAAAAGACTGCATATTTGACTTTTATTCATCTCATGTTTATCCTTTTTTAAGAAATGTATTTTATAATAACTAAGAAATGGAAACTACCTAAGTGCCCAACATCAGATGGATGGGTAAAGAAGATGTGGTTCATATACACAATGGGACACTACACAGCCCTGAGAAGAGATGAAACCCTATCATTTGAATCAACATGGATGGATCTAAAGGGGATGATGCTAAGTGAAACAAGTTAAAAGAAGAAAGGTAGATACCAGATGACCTCACTCGTAGGTGGAATGTGAACAGACAAAACAAAGAACAGATGAAACAAAACCAACCTTGAAACATTTGCAACAGAACTGAGGTGACCATAGGGGAATGGGGTGGGCGGGGGCAAATGGTGGTGGACCCCACTGGATACTGGTGAACAACACTCGGTGATTTGGTGGAGGGCATGGTGTGTTGAAATATAGCTAAGGAATGGGGAACCTATACATAGGAAGTGATTTTAATGTGTAGAATGATTGCTATACTAAAAATATAAAGTTAAAAAAGAAATGTGTATAAAGAAGGAGAAGAGACTGTTTCATTCCAGATCTCCCCTCTTCAAAAAAAAAAAAAAAGAGGATGATATGTATGTCACTACTCCTGGTACCGGCTTCCTTCCCCCCACACTCCCACCCCTTCTTTGAAGGCTGATGTCCAGAGAAGAGAGTTGGGAAGGACAGTCATGGTAGCCTCTCCATGGAGACACTGGCAAACTTCTCATAATCCAGTTAGGAGAGTTCACATCACCAGTGAGATAAGGTAGTGTCATCTGTCACCAGATAGGATGTGAGGAAAGGGGCACTTCACTTCTGTGCTTTTCTTTCCAAAACCCATAACCCAAGGTAACCATGAGAGACAGTGGGCAAAGCAGCTGGGGTACATAGCACTTATTTTACATTGTTATTTCTTTCCTTAAATACATCCAAACTGCTCTTTATTCCATTCCTCACTTCACCTCCCCTGGTCATTGGAAAGTCTTGCGTTGCCTTCCTTTTCAACCATTCTTGATTCATTTGTTCT
The DNA here is from genome assembly GCA_004363575.1 of Solenodon paradoxus. NCBI lineage: Eukaryota > Metazoa > Chordata > Mammalia > Eulipotyphla > Solenodontidae > Solenodon > Solenodon paradoxus. The sequence goes on from RJWH01002185.1 coordinate 66,824, forward strand.
ACATTGGTAACCAGACACATACCTCTATTCCATTTTTGGAACATAAGATCCCAAATGCGTTTTCCACCAAAACGCACACTTGCTCCTAAGAGTCGTTACCCCGACTTCACTCCAGCCTAATGAGATGAGCACACTTACACGCTCTTCTTCTACCCCAACTGCTGGGTATTGCTTCGAAGTTTTAATGACTTTAGTTCAGACAATAATTTTTCTTGGAGCATGTAAGTTATGTTTCGAGAGACCTTTTAAAGGCATGTATTCCATGTTCGTAGACAGTTCATTATTATCCATTTAGATTCAATTATCCACTTATTTTTGAACAGTTCGGTGCCCACCACTGGTTCTTCTCACTTTCCTCATTCCTCTCAGTGTCTGCTCTAGTCCATTTTTGCAGTTGTTTGCATAAAATCCTTCCTAGATTTTTCTGAATGTGGCTACCGTAATTGAACAAATTAACTTATATTTTCAACATCTTTGTTGAGATAAAATTTGCATAAAGCATATAATCCAGATACTTATTCATGCAACTATCACTACAATATGACTTTGATCGTTTTCATTAGCCCCAATGAAGCATCATATCTATTAACAGAGTAGGCATCCTATGTCCATCCCTCTCATTGTCACCAGCCCCACGCAGTCACACTCTTGTTTTCAGTCTTACAGATTTGCCTGTTGAAGAGATTTGATACAAATGGAATTATATGGCATGTAGCCTTTTGTGTTTAGTTTCTTTCACTTAGCATGTTTTCAAGTTTCATTCATGTTGCCAATTGTCATAATATTTCATTATTTTCATTGCCAAACAATAGTTCATTGTATGATACGCCACATTTTGTTTAACCATTCATCAGCCAATAGACAGTTGAGTTATTTCCATTTCCAATTATTAGGAATAGTGCTGCTACTAATATTTATGTATAAGATTTCATGTGGACAAATGTTTCCATTGCTCTTGGGTATATACCTAAGAGAAAAATTGCGGGATTGTATGGTAACTCCATGTTTAACATTTTAAAGAACCGATACCAATGTGGTTACACCGTTTTACCTTCCCTCCAGTAATAGATGAAGGTCTGATTTTTCCATATCCTCCCTAACACTTGCTTTATCTGCTTTTTTTTTTTTTTTTAAATTACACCCATCCTAGTGATCATGAAGTGGTATCTCATTGTTTGTTTGTTTTTTAAAGAAAGGTAAAGGGAGGAATGAAGGCAAATAGGAAGGCAGGAAGAGAGGGGAAAAGCACTCTCATTTTATTTCTGTTTAGTTGTTTACATTAACTGTTTCCCCGTGGACCTAGGACAAACTTAGGTTATGTGGCTTGCGTCCTTTAGAAGTGATTGATTTAACCACTGCTCCACCAGGGTGCACCCTCATTGTTTTGCTGTGCCTTTCCCTAGTGACTGATGATGCTGAGTTTCTTTTCATGGCACCCTGGCCGTTTGGGTTGATTCTTTGGAGAAATGCCCATTCAGACCCTTTGCTCAAATTTAAATTGAGTTGTCTGTCTTTTTAATATTGAATTGAAAAAAGTTCTTTTTATATTCTACATATGAGCCTCTTGTCAGATGTGTGATTTGCAAATACTTCTGTTCTGTGGATTGTCTTGTCTTTCTTGATGGTGTTCTCTGAAGCACAAATGTTTTTTATTTTGATAAAATCCCATTTTCTATATTTTTATTTGTTGCTTGTTATTTCAGTGATCTAAGAAACCTTTACTTCACCTAAGGTCATAAAGATTTACTCTTATATTTTTCTTCTAGAAGTTTGATAGTTTTAGTTCTCTCCAGCTTCTCCTGGGGCCCCAGTTCTTACCATGATCCCTGCTTCTGTTCCCTACTGAAGCTCTCCAACTCTAACTTCCTTACAAAGAGCATTCTCACAGTTTTCTCAGGGGGCTCTCCACAGGACCCGAAACTCCACTGAACCTGCTGTCCCTCGGGTCAGTAGAATTTTGAGAGACATAGCCCCAATGAAGCATCATATCTATTAACAGAGTAGGCATCCGATGTCCATCCCTCTCATTGTCACCAGCCCCACGCAGCCACACTCTTGTTTTCAGTCTTACAGATTTGCCTGTTGAAGGTCAAAGTTGTGCCTGAAGGAGGGAAGGAGTTGATCATCACCTTCTTAGGACTCCCTGCCCTGGATGACACTGCTTCAATTTTAATTGCTGGTTTACTCCTCTTTCTCCTCAGGCAGAATGAATCCTCTTGTGGACCTGAATGCTATCTTCTTTTGAACATCCAACTCTTGGCACAATGCCAATGGGAAACTACCATGGATGCCTTATCTGGTCTCTGAGATTCATCCAGATGCTTGTATTGCACACAAAACCTCCAACCCTGGTGTTTTAGACAAAGGGGAATTTTATTGGAATGGCATTGAGTAAGCCCAAGAATTAAGAAAAATCTAGAGAACTAGTCTTGAAATGGGCACGAATAAGGTATCTGTTGAAGGTCAAAAAACTAGAAGTCAAGACTAGTCAAGCAGCAGGAATATTACAGTCAAGGTTACATGATAATGTAAATGTCTTTCAGTTATCTTTTTAAAAATGTCTTTACATTGCTCACTCAATATTCAGAGTTAATGGAAAGAACCTAATACCTGTGTGAAAGTCAAAGCAAGAGGGATTTGATCCATCGATTCCAAAGTGGGAGGCAGGCATGTGAATTTGCACATCCACGCAGAGTGGGATTTCCCATTCCACCATGACTGCCAGAGGGGAGAGTGGCTCCTATGAGGACACAGGGCATGCTAGGAAGGGGACAATGCTGGGTGAGCATGAGACAACAGATATTCCCAACTAAGAACTGTTTCAGAAGCCAGGTCTTTGATTTCCAAAGTGGTACAAGTGACCTCTCTCTGACCTCCACCTCTTCTTTCTCTGGTGGAGATCCTGACACCGTGCCAAGGAGCTGAAGAGAGAGACGGGGGCTGATGCAGCTCTGCTGAACCCCACCTTCCACCTCCACCTTCCAGTCCATGCTCCTCTAAAGTGGGGTCTGTCCCCTTAGAAGACAGGGGACTCCCCAGAACAGGTTTTGTGGAGAGAAAAATGACATCAGAGTCAACCCCAGTTCTTCCCTTCTCTCATAAAACAGAGTAGGAGGTGACATTTAGGTTCTTAGATTAAATAGGCACTTGTGGGTTGGCTTGAGACTCTAGTCACTATGTATGACTGGTTTCCAAGCAACCTTCCTTTCTCCTTGTCTCTCTTTCTCTACACATGTTCATTGGATGTCAGTCATTGAAAACCAAAATAGCCCCTTTCTTCATAGAACCGACAGTCTAGTGGCAGAAAGCAAAGAGGGAAAGAACCACACAAGTATCTATCACCATCAAGTGTGCATTTGGAAACTGGCTCAATACAGAGTAAGTAGAGAGTGTAACAACAGGGTCTTAATTCAGAACCGAGCTGCAAGAAAAAGGAAAAGATCTCTTTGAACTAATGACATGAATATTTGAATGATAGGTAGGTAGTACCCAGGCAAAGTCTTTCATTCTCCAATTTCCATCTCATGACAAATATTATTCTATGATGCTTTCGTAATTCTCAACCATGGCGGCATTTGCATTGTGTTGGGAGAGAGGGGATTTCTGGTGTTATCATTGTCACAGTGACTGGGAGGTGGGTACTACTGGAAGCTGGTGACTAGAACAGAGATGCTCGATGCTGAGGATGGTTCTTTGTAACAAAGACCCATTCTGCACAAAATGCCTACAGTACCCTCAGCAGGGACACCTTTTAGGCTGAAGTTAGGCTCTTGGCAGACAACCTCATCTGGAGAGTTGCCCCTTAGCCATCATTGCCTGCCCTGAAAGTCCTGGGATGGAATCAGGGTGGCAGAGCTTGGGTTCTGTGTCCACCCTTGAATAAAGCACAGTGGCTGGGGGTAGAATGGTGATGCAGAGAGGAGAGGAGGTGCATTTGCCAAGGAAAGTGGCAGCACAATTGGCATAAGGGCATTGGTGCCAGATGGAGCTGATGGGGAGGCAGGGCCAGATCATTCAGGGCCCGGTCAAGGAACGTGCACTCCACCAAAGCACCCTGGCAAACCATGGACAGGTTTTAAGTAGGTGACAACCTGGATGCCAAACTTCAGATTCTCGTGCCTTTTGCTTGATAGGCATCTTGCCCAGAACTTCCTCCATGGAAAATATTCTCCTCTGCCTCTCTTTCTCCTTTGTTAGATCTTTGAATGTGTGTATTCCATTGTCTTCTGCCTGGAGGTAAAAGACAAAGGGAGAATTGTGCCCTGGGAAAGCGCTCTTCTTCCAGGAGCTCCTTTAACTCAGGTTTGATGACTTGTGTCTCCTTTCAGAATACGCATTCTGCTCTGGAGACCAGAGTTGGAATTAAACAAGTGTTCTTATCTTAGAAAGTCCTTGGTTTAATCCAATTCACTCCCCAGTGGAAAATCTCTCTCCAACTCAGTGATGCCCATGCCCTTACGACCAAAGTTAGGGCGTTGCCAGCATATCTCTGCAAATTTCATTAGCAGTGGCCATTTCCTCTCCTTTCTAGGTCATTAATAAGTTAGTTAAATGAGTCCCGACACTAGCTTCCCTCTGACATGCCCCAGTGGACCTCTCCAACCAGACGGCTCTGTCATTTACCCCTGGTTGCACAGGGTTTCCACCCTGCCAGCATTCCATTAAGTCGACAGCATTCAAAAACAGGCCAAATCAGTTCAGAGCACAAATTTTTATAGAAGTCTTTGTCAGATATGCCATCGATGCCCACGGAACGTCACCTGTAACTCCTTCCACCCTGTCTCCTGCATGACCTCCTGTTGCTGTTCTCTAACAGGGTTTTACAAATTGTAGCAAAACACAGGTAGCATAACTTTTGTTACCTAGATCATTTAAAAAATACTCAGTTCACCAATGTTAAGTGTCTGCCTTGTCGTGTAGTCAATCTTGAGGACATTTCTATCTCGCGGAGTTGAACTCTATACCCATTAAGCAACAGCTCCCCATATTCTCCGTCCCCAGGCCCTTGGAAACAACCATTTGACTTTCTGCTTATATGAATTTGACTGCTCTCGAGACCTCCTAAAGGTGGAATCCTACTGTATTTGCCTTATAGTGACAGCTTTATTTCACTTAACCTCATGTCCTCAAGGCTCGCCCATATTACAGCTTGTGTCAGAATTTTTTCCTTTTTGAAGGCCCAATAATATTCCATTATATGTAAAAGCCACACTTGGTTTATTCATTCGTTGTCCATGGACCCTTGGGTTATCCCCACCTTGAAGCTATTATAAATAACACTGCTATGAAAATGGGTGCATGCCTATCTCTTCAGGACCCTGATTTCAATTCTCTGGGCTATATATCCAGACAAAGGATTCCTAGATGATATGCTAATTCTATTTTTAATATTTTGGGAAACTGCCCCACTGCTTTCCATGGTGGCATAATTTTATATTCCTACCAACAATGCACAAAGTTTCTAACTTCTCTACCTGTCCATCAACACTTATTTTCACTTTGTTAGATAGCAGCCATGCTGTTGGCTATAAAGTGACAGCTCATGGTGGTTTTGACTGGCATTTCCCTAATGATTAGTGAATGAAGGAGAGCATGTTTTCACATGTTTGTTAGTCATTTGTGTGCTTTCTTAGGAGAAATGCTGAATCCTTTGCCCATTTTTAAATTGGGTTATTTCTTTTGTTGTCATTGTTGAGTTACAGGAGTTCTTTATATATTCAGGATATTACCTCTTAACATATAAGAAATTATCATATAATTTGCAAATGTTTTATCCTCTTCCATTGGCTGCCTTTACATTCTGTTGACTGTGTCCTTTGAAAACTGCTTTTAATGCTGATGTAGTCTCCTGACAGGCTTTGTGATTTTGGAAAATATCACGTTTCCTTAAAAAACGATAATTCTTGTATGTTTGCCATTCTTTTTTTCCTCTATCATCGAATTCTATTCTTTCAACTTCATTAGGACTAGACTTTCTAATCATAACTCTTGGTAGCAACTTCCATACTATGGAAGAAATTGTAAAGGCAACTTGTAATAATAAAAATAAGAAAGTAAGAAAGGTGATTTGTTGCTTCATTTGGAAAAATTGAGAAGTGGCAAGAGTTAGTCCATTAGAAGACTAACTGTAATAATGAGAATTAACACTGTGTAGCATTCTGCAGTTAATCATTTCTTTTTTCAGTGCCCCTGTGTAAAAGAAATTGCTGTTCTCACTTCACAGATGAGAAAACTAAGGATAAAGAAAGCTGTCTTGCATAGCTTCACACAATTGGTATGCACGCAAACACCTTACACATTTTTCTATTCTGTGCCAGATCTCTAAGAAGTTATTGTCAAATCCTTCTGAAAATAAGTGAATTGCCTCTTACCTCATTCCTTTCATTTCATCCTAGCCTGTGTTAGAAAATTGATAATCGCTTACCTAACACATGTGGGCATTGTGTTGTAAACTTCACTTGTGTTATTTCATTAATCTCCACCTCGCTGTGCAAAGCAGTCTGGAGGTTCGGAGAAATTAGAGAATTATGGCCATGAGCACACAGCTAGAAAATGGGAGAGCAAGAGCTGGGGTTTGTACCCAAACTCATCTCATTCTATCGCTGCCTCACCTTCTGTGTAGATGCTGAAGGGAACTCAAGTCAGTTCTTATGATAAGCCAAACTGTGTTCAAATTGTCCTTATTATAAAATAATTCAAAAGGTCCTTTTATTGACACACCTATTTTGCTTAAATTTTAAATCCTTTTCATTTGAAATCTGCTACCGAAGAGAGAGGTGGTCTCAAATATTTGTCCTGCGACTACCTAGTGGCGTAACTTGAGTTATATTCACTCCTCTCAACTTCATGTGGCTGATTTGAGTATTAAGCGAAATAATGCAGCCCTACATGCTTAGCAGACAGCAGGGTACCTAGTAACCACTCAGTAAATGCTAGCTATTTTTATCAATTTTAGAACCAATTTTGAGCCATATAGTAAATGTCACAATGACTCTATGGCCTACATAGTTTCTCCTGTCAAACAGAGTACAGAAGAGACCCATAGTGGAAGGTTTTGTTGAAAAATTTGACTACGGAAACATTCTACCTCATTTAGAATGATATCATTGCAAGTTATAGACAATATAGACAACATAGCATTTGACACACCAACTTATTCTCTTAAAGAAAAGGAGTCTAAAGGCATGCCCTGGTGACCTAGTAGATAAGACCACTGGACGTAGTCCACATACATCCCAAGGACCCAGGCTGGAGACCAGAGGCCAGGGGAATAACCAGGATGAACAACTTAATAAAATAAAGTAAAAATGTTTCTTCCTCCCCTTCTTCCTGCCTGTCTGTCTACTTGCTTTCATTCCTGCCTGAATCTTTCCTTTACAAATAAATACATGAAAAATACAAGTAATGTAAAGATGCAGAAGTGACTTGGCAGCCCCATGAAGTCATCTAGACCCAGACTCTATCTTTCCTGTCTCACCATCTCTAGAGCATAGCTTCCAGCTTTCAAGTAACCTAATGCTCCAATATGGCTACTGGAGCTCCAGCCATTATGCCCTTATTCTAGACAGCAGGAAGGAGAAATAGAAATATAGAAGCATAGAATGGCACAAGTCCTAGTTTTAACGGAATCTCAAATAACATTGCTGTTTACACATCATCAACCAGAGTGTAGTCACAAGATAGTGGTAAGCTAGGCGGAGAAATGTCATCTTTGAGTAGGTTTTATTCCCACTCTGTAACTAAGAAAGAAGGGCAAAGGGAAATCAAGATGGTAATTCACAGTCTCTGCCGAAGAGCCAAAAACTGGTGCTGACTAATACCTTAGAGCAGCTGTGTTCCTTAAATTGCAGAGTTACTGCTGAGACTGGAGAAAGTGTGGGGAAAGGAGAGACTCAGAGGAGTTTCTCTGTATGTTTAAAGTGTTGGAGTTGCCTGGAAGGTTTATTTTGCTAGAAGGATTCCTCTGCCCAGAGTCACTCTGCAAATCACGTTGGAGATAAAGGACGATGTCAGTCCATTCAAAATAAGACTGAAGGCAGAAATATCACAAAAAGGGTGGAGAGGAGACATACTTGAAAGCACAGGCAATACAGGAGCATGTGGTGGTACCAATTTCCCTACAAGTCACACTGGGAGAGATGACCCCTCTGTTTGTCAACTGCGCTGTGGAAGCCACAGGGAAGCGTTGATGTCTCTGTCCCACACAGATGGCTGCATGGTGTTTGGTGTTGGACTGGAATTTGTGTTTTGCTTACTGGATTTAACCACATGAGTGCAGAAGTGACGGACTTCTTTGATGAATGCTCCTACTGACCTTTCCAACCTCTTTTTGGGAAAGTAAGTAAATGACTTGGCTTTCCTGAAATACTACTGTGTTCAAATTTTCGGTTTCAGCAACTCATAGAGGACATTTATGCTTGTCAGACAGTGTTCTGATTTCGGGTACTCAGTGCTCTGCCAAGGGATTGATTCACTTTTACCCACATGTTCTTCAGACTAGAACTTCACTAGATGTTTCATAAATGTTTGTTGACAGGAGTTATAACTAATCATACAATTCAACTGAGTTTCATGCATGCAGGTGAGCTAAAACGCTTGTCAGAATCTGTGTGGGGAGATCGCCTTATAATGGGGTCAGGTCTTTTTCTTCAGTGGCTGAATTCCTTGGAGGGATTCAATGTGGAGACTGAATGCGGAAGTTCATTCATGGAGAACAGGGCTTCAAGGAGGACTCAGGGGAGGTTCAGGGAGCATTTATTTGGTAAACAATTTGCCCTTGGACTAGAAATATAGGTTTAGTTGTTCCACCTGTCTGATCTTGGGTAAGAGCCCACATTTCAGCTTCCTGAGGGATCCGAGACTTCAGTATCCCCTCCTCCCCTCCCTCAAAGTGTCTCCCCAATCCAGTGAATGCTTCTTCTACTTCCAAGTCAGAACCTTGACACTCAAAGAAGCCATACCAGGATCCTCCTTCCAAAGATCCTGCTTTTCGTGCCCCCTGCTCAAGGGCAGGGGGTCTTCCTGGGGGTTTTGTGGAAGGTCACCTTTCTGAATTCTGCTCCAGCAGCTACCAGAACTCTGCTCTCTGTCACCCACTGACATTCTCTTCCCACCACAACACCCCAGGAAGAAGGGGAGTCAGGCTTTTGTTGCCTGACCTCAGGGAGAAATTGCCTCTCGAAGCCTCAATGAGACGTTCATGTATTTTCTCTGACAAGTAACTTGGAAAAGACACACAGGCTCTGGAGCTCTATCCCAGGCCCTCAGGGAGCTTCAGTCTCTGTTTCCCTGGGAAACGCTTTCTAGGTTGCACACCAACTAATGACCAACTAATGCACTTTTGAAACCCATAGCGATAGAAGTTGAAGACCACCTGACTTCCATGTGGTAAGGAAGATCAAACTTTAAACAGGGAACCAGGAAAATGTTCCTGTGGGTATGAGTGACTTAATTCTAAGGTCTTGGTGATAGAAAGCAGAACCTCAAAGCCTCAGAATTCCTGGGGAGCTTATTAAAGTGGTGGACTCATGGGTCTCACCTCTGATTCAGAGGAATGAACCTGAGGGATTCAGAGGCCCACAGTTGTGGATACAAGACATCCGTGGTATTGACAAGTTCCTCAATGGGTTAATGGATATCTCTACAGGGAGAAAGCAACTCATGTGAGCAGAGCAGTGCACACCCAGGACACAGTGTTGGCAATAGCACTGGCCTACATCAGAGGACGGCAGCAAATATTGGTGGTGTCTGCCCTTATAGAGGGTACTTGGCAAAAATACTTGGAAACTTTGAAGAACTGAGCCTTTTGAACTAATCTTGGTCAACCAGGGCAGTGGCCACTCTCCAAAGTAGAGAATAGAGCCCCAGCGGGTGAACTGGAGTGTGGAGGTCGACTCTTAGTTAGTGTGTTTGAGGAAGATGGAGATTCAGGGTTTTTGTCATACTGTGGGAAGAAATTAGGAAGAGAGATTGGTTAAAAAGAGGAGTTTCTGCTATCTAAATGTGCAATCCACTATCCTTTTTGCCATACCCTCCAAGACTTTCCTCAAGACCTGCATAAGTTTTCAGGGTGGTTTGGTTTGAAGATGTGCTTACTCGGGTGTGACGCTATGTTGAGACTGGCCTACAGGCAGCTCAGTTTCATTCAGGTTTCCAGTGTAGAAGTACTGCCCTTGCAGGTTGCTTGAGGATTTGAGATTCTATCTGTCAAGAAGTAGATGCTCCAAGTGGTGGCTATTATTGAATGAGCAGAAGCTGTTGAGTGTCTACTCGTCCTGAGGAAATGGGTAAAGGAGGAGTTCATAATTTGAGTTCCTTAATTTTTCAAAGTATGTGCTCCAGAAAGTTCTTACCTAGGACCCAGACCTGGTACCTGACTGCATGCGCTTTGGGAAGTCACTGAGTTGTAGAACTACAGATTTTAAAATCTGGTCAGATTTGAGAGTATTTGAGCCAAAAATTGCCTTAAAGAGCATTCATTTCATTTTCCACAATTAAATGGTGAGAATCTGAGATTTACAGATGACTGACTGTTGAGAAATCATTGCTATTAAGTGTGTGACTATGTGGTCATTATTTACAGGACATTTCTAGAAACTGTGACAACATAGGCCTTCTTAAAGACAGAGGATGAAACATAAAAATTCAGTGCTGAAATTTACTTAAGGACGATCTGGTTCCAATTGCTTATTTTACTAACGAGGAAATAGGGGTAGGTTTTATTTTGTTTCTGACTGAGTCATAGGCGGCAGGTGGATGTGTCTGAGCAACATTTAAGGCAGAGGATTGGTAAAATGACAGCACAGCAGTCTTACACCTTGTTTATCCAGAACAGAGTTGAAAAATGCTGCTCAAACATATTTCCTTTCCTTTCTTGACTATATGACTTTATTTGGACAAGTAGCTGGAACTCAACTGAAATAAAGAAAGGCAAAAAAAAGAATATATATATATAAATAGCAAAGAATATATATATATATATATATATGCATAGGTCAGGATGCATTTAAGTGCAAAGTGACATAACGCCTAACAAGCCATTGCAAAACAAAGATATATAATTATCCACCTAATAAGAGGTCTGGAGACACACAAAACTTGGTATATTGGCTCAATCTGTCATGAAAGACCAAGGTGTTAAAATTCCTTCTGATCTGTCATCTTTAGCATGTTGATTTAGTACATAGGTGGTGAGTCTAAAATAGTTGTCTCAACTCCAAGCATCATGTTTTACACACTCACATTCAAAAATGGAAAAATGCAACGGACCGTCTTATTTTGTCTGTTTATGATGGAGAAAAATCAGCCCCAGACCCCTCTAGCAGAACTGTGTCAGTTATGGCTCAGCTGCATTAGTGTCCACTGACCCCAGGAAAAGAGAAAGGAGCTCTTCTGTGTGGTTCAGACCAACCATAGCTCCCCTCCTAGGTTTGAAGTAGGCTCCTTCTTTCTTTGAGATGTTGTTTCTCAGACAATGTGAAGTTCTATAAACGAAACATGAGGCTAGAGCAAGCTACTAGGCAGGGGGAATGGTGTGCACTATATTACGTGAGATGCACCAATGATGGAACCTTTTTATCCTAATATATTGTGAGACTACTTTCTAGGTAGGTTAGTGGTTAAGCACATGGACTTTGAAGTCAGACATCCTAGGTTTGAATCTTGGCACCAGCATATATTAGCCTCTTATCCATTTTTCTCGTCTGTAGTTCAGGGATTATAATGAAACCTACCTCCTAGGTTTGGGGGGATTGTTATTATTTTGTGGATGGTGAGTTGGTAATTATAAAGCATCTGAAACAGTTAAGCACATAGTAAGTACTCACTGACTAATTTCATTTTGGAGTCATTGGTGATATACATTTAAATTGTTTATCTTTATTCACTTAAAAGGTATATTGACCTTCCCTATCCCCTAAGCCTGTGACTCTTTCTAGATGTAAAACACTCTCTGGTAGAGGTGTGTTATCCTCCCTGAGAGGCCTACCCTGCCTTTGGGGTTTTCTCTTTATTTTAGCCCAAAGAAGAAAAGTCACAATTTTGCTGGCACCTCTTTCCAATCTTCAGATACTCTAGAGCGAATCCTATAAAAAGCTTACTCAGGCCCAGAATCCATTTATTTGATCTGTAATTGGATATTTGCCTCTCAGTCCAAACCAAAACAACAGTGCAATTTACCTTATCTGCTTTCCATTTCTGGCTCCCAGAGCTTGGATGGGCAAGTACTTCATCACCCAGGACGCCAGGGCACACAACCAATCCCCGGAGACAGCCAACCTGGAAAATTTGGAAATTTTTGGGAGACTAACAAAGTCATTGCCCCATTCAGTTTGCCTACTGACAAGAGGGCATATTTGTGTGGAATGCCATCTCCAGAGCTGCAAGTGTGTTTGACAGGAAGTGATGCTTCTGTGAGAGGAAGGGACGCCATTCTTGTTCTCAAGGTGGCATGTGGGTGGGACCCTGGTCCTCTGCCCGAGGTGCCCTTGACAAGCTCTGGAATGACTGGTTTTCTCAGTTTTGCTGCTGTCCTTCTAATTATCCTCCCTGAGAGGCCTACACACAGCAAGGTGTCCCCTGTGAGGCTACTCGGGTTAGGATTGGTGGTCTGAAGGTGGCTGCCCGCTCTGTGAAATTCCCATGGTAACTAGCAAGCATTTGGCATTCCAAAGTGGGAGACAAGGAAAACATGCCTCTTTTTGCATATAGATTTCAGTGAAAACTGCTGTCTTACAGAGGTGCTTTTACTGACCTTGAGAAAAGTCATGAAACTGGTAAATTTCCATTTTGGAAGTCGGGAAAACCCAGGACATTTTAAAATTCATGGTCCATTTTTTTCCCCCCTGATTCCTACTCTGCTTTTCATTGTCCTCCTTTTGGATTGGACTTGTCTTTTCCCTTTTTCCCTCTTATATTTGCTAATTAGGAGAACAAGGATTATTTTGTATTTTTGAGTGCTTATTAAAGAATATTTAAAATGTCTACTTAGATACAATTTTTTCTAAGAGAGTCTAGAGTTATCTGGCCTTTCTACAGCCTTTAAAAAAGCAATGGAAGCTGTGCAGGCAGGAATGAAGGTAGACAGGGAGAGAAGGAGGCAACATTTTTATTTTTTTAATTTAATTGTTCCTATTGGGTGTATAAACAGGAATTTAACTTCCTGTGATCATGTATATCAGCTGTCTTCCTTGTGCAACAGTTTGTGTGTTTTGGAATTTTTGTTTGTAGATTCATCTTAAGTGGGAGTTTCCTTTCTTTCTCATGGTCTCTCCCCTCCCCACCACTTGGCACCCCTTTCTGGCTGGATGTTTTGCCTCCTGATAAGTCATCCACCCAGTCCCAACCTCCCTTAAAGTCCAGACCAGCCTCAGGCTGGTGGATCAGCCTCCTCTCCATGGCAGTGCTGAGACCGTCACAGATAGTCACTGAGCCAGCAGGTAGCTGAACCTTTGTCCTGATGACATGGGACATGCAGGCACTCGCATCACAGAGCTTTATGTAAGGCCTCACCCTGGCAGGGCTTTGGTCACTCTGCTTTACCTCTCAGGAGCTGACACTGGAACTTCCCTTGTCCTCTTTTGGGTCCTGGGCTAATGCTGGTGGTTATGTTTCAGCCGCCTTCACCTCCTCAGATTTCATTTCTGTCTCTGGTAAATGGATTCTCTCTCTTCTCTCTCTCTCTCTCACCCCCCCACCCCGCCATCTCCCTCCCTCCCTCCCCTACTGATCTCTCTCTCTATCCTTGCTGCTGTAAATAGGATCGTCCAGCATCATTCTTCTGGAATGTACTAGATCCGTAATAGAAAACTACACAACCCACCGCTTCCCTCAGATCAGTAAGCATTCCATCAATCTACTGGAGAGCCTGACCTGACAGGCACCAGATATGGCCCATACAGTGGTCACAAACCCCAGTTCCCCCAGAATCCAGGTGAGCAGGAGTGGGGCTCTGTGACCAATTGGGGAAAGCTTACTCTACCTGAAGCAGCTACTCAGCATCAGTGGATTAGTGTCAAAAAAGAACAAAAACACTGCATCATGGAACGATCCGATTTTTCAAGAGACTTGTGAATTATTTTAAATAATATTTTTAACATTTAGAGAAGCGATTTGGGCTCTTTTGGACCTGGGTTTTAAATGCTGACCTCTGACTTGGTGTGAGCAGGGGACCACGCAGGTGGTCCCTGGGGCCCACACACTCATGTGCTCTCTCATCTGAAGCGTGTCAGTACCTTTGTCCCCCCCTGGTCACATCAGGGCACCAGAGGTCCGGTGCTCATCTTCCAGACGAACTGACCTTTGAAGTGCTGTGCAATCTGTATGGAAGAAGGCTAGTATACCCTGGGAATTCCAGATTAAAAAATCAGATGTTCCTCTGTTGGTTTTTGTCCCTGGCAAGCATGTGGCTGCTCCACTTTGCAGAGGAAGCTTGGTAATTGGAGATGGGAGAGGAAACATATTCAGAATGAAACTATCAGGCCATTGACCACCAAGCTTATGGTCAGGCAGCCTGTGGTGTGACCTCTGGTTCTTCTATTTTCAGAGGTTTTACCTTGGGCGAATTAACCCCTTAGAATCCTGCTTTCCTCATCTATCATGTCTGGAAAACAGCTCCTCTTGTGGGATCACATGGAGTCGTCCACACCAGAGTCCCCGGCACAGAGGAGGGTCAGCAGTGAGGACTGTTATCAGTAGTCCAGATCCTCTCTTCTGAAATACTAAGCTCGTTTGTGTAAAACCTGACCTGAACGGATAAGAAGCTGATTATAATCTTGATGTAGCCCTTAGCGTGAATATTCATAGGTTTCATTGAATAAATACTAAGGTGCTTGAGTATGAGTGCTACCCCAGAACTCTTATTATCTTTTCTAAGATCTGGAAAGTTCTGCATTCCAAAATACATTAAGCACCACAAGTTTTGGAGAAAAGTAAAAGAATCTGCTACCACAACAACATGTCAACAGATGGAGGAGACACAACCCAAACTGAGCATGTAACCACATAACTGCTGGAAGGTGACAGAGTAAGTGATGATGTGAGAAGGGGGAGTGACTCCTGGAGGACTTCCTGGAGGAAGAGACCTTGGAACATGATCCCAGGAGACGTGAAGGGACTACATTTGGTGGAAGAGCAGGCAGGATGTTCCAGGGTCTCCAAATTAGGATGTCTTTCAGGGAGTTCTAACAAATCAAATTCAAGTCTGTGCAATGCTGGGGAACACGAGTGATCACCTTTGGAAGAGTACAGCAGGGGACTCAGTGGGGGGAAAGTCACCGGTGGGCAGGCGTGTCAACACAGGAGTCAGAATATTCATTTTCATGGAGGCTTGTTGAACAGAAAGCACATTTACTAGGACCCCGAGGAACCCTTTGCCTCTCTAGGATGAAGACCTAGCTTTGCACAGTCATGCCATCTTCACAGGGCTTCTGCGTAGGTCAGCAAGAACTCACCACATGTAAAGGTGCTTCTGGAGCTGGGGCCCTAGCAAGTCAACATTGCTAAACAGCACAACTCAGATCTTTCCCTACTCTGCTCACCTGTTTTTAATAAACTGGAGATGAAGCTGAAGAGATGCTCTGGCTGAGGAGGGAATCTCTCTACGAAGGGAAGGGGGTGAGACCTGGTTTATGTCTCAGAAAAAGAAATCTGACACTACGTAGATTGAGGATGGGCCACCTGAGAGACAGAAAAAAAGCATTGTCCTTGTCACTCTAGTCCCAGCACTTAGGACACTGCCAGGAACATGCTCGTTTAACTAATTTGTTGCAAGCATAAGGCTCATCTTGTCATGGCCTCTGATGTGGGTGAGAGTGAGTGAGACACACTGATGAGATGCTGGGTCCATCCAGAAAGAATTCATGGAGAGAGCCACGTGGTCAGGATCACACAGCAAGGTTATTGAATGTAGAAACAGCGAATGTAAGCACCCTGCGGGCCAGGAAAGTTACAAGAAAATGCACATGTGTGTGTATGACCTGTGCTGCCTGCCTCTGAGACAGGCAAAACGGATTCCTGTAAAGACACAATGGATGGGGATGTCTTCCTTCGTGGGTGTGTGCAGGTTACCTGGTGTGAAAACAGCACGAGTATCTAGGGGTGTGGCCTAGACTCAGGTTGCTAAGGTGGGGTCCATTTTAAGCTCTGCTGTCCCAGGGTCAGCCTCCTTCCCACCTTGGGGACACATTTCAAGGTGGACACTGGGTCCACTCTTCCTTCACTTTGTGAGAACAGCAGCCCTCAGAGGGCAAGGAGGTGTCACAGTCCTGCTTCATTAGACAATGGAACTGCTCACAGCTGTAGAAGAGAGCTAAGAGGAACCCGAGGCGAAAGTGCTGAACCTCTGAACTATGAGGGGCAGGCTCCTGGATGCTGCTCTGGGCTCTGAGTCAAAGACCAAGTCCCCAAGTCTCTCTAAAGAAAAGACACTCATATTACCTCTTAGTCTTATGCACACTGAGTGGTGTGGCTCCAGGCAGATGAGGTGGCGACATGCACTGTGTGAGGGGGTTGAGGAGTTGGGTCAATGATGGCTGGAAGGATGCAGAAAAGACACCTCGGAAAGGTGAGAGCCGTGTAGATTTTGGATCAGGAAGGTCAGTTTCCTTCCTCTACTTGGATTTTATCATTTGCTGGTTGAAAATCACTGGTTTGCTATTCAGTTCTGGTTTATCCAGTAGTCATCATCCCCCCGGCCCCCACTGCTGCAGGGACGAGTCACGAATCTTCCCAATTATACATGTGCTGGAGAGGCTGCCTCGCTGCCGTGCTGGCCTTTCACGTGAAGGACCATCATCATTCACGAGATGACCTGACACGCAGGACCACCGAATTTTCATGTTTGATTTCCGTAACAGCACTACTAGCGATGCTGAGCACAGTGTTTCACCTGTGACGGGGTCTACATATCAGGTGTCCGAAGCATTCTGTGTGCTTCGTTTGTGTAGTCCTCACCGCCCTTTGAGGGGACTACTGCCATGATCTCCATTTACAGTGAAAAAGGAGAAGTTTAAAGAGCTAAGTAACACATGGCAGTGAGATTGAGAATTTCTATCCAAGCAGATGGGATCGAGCTCAATTTTCAATAAATACTGAGTTCCTTCCATGTTCAAAAACCGCATCAAACATGGTAGGGATTTCAGAATGCCTGCTCTCACATCCCTGTCTTCAAGCAACTGTAATTGGGTCCAAGGGAGAGAGGAAATCATAAGTCAAATAAAATTAGAATTCAACACAAAATACACGAGATGAAACAGAGTAGGACGTGGCCTAGATGTTAGATAGATGAGACCAGGGAACTGGGCTGGTGCAGGACACCTGCAGAGGAGGAAGGTGTGGCCTTGGGGGCCCTGAACAGGATTCAGAGTTTCAGAAGATGTGGCCAGGCACAGGAGGAAGGGAGATGGCCAAAAGGGAGACTTGGGATGTCTTTGGTGGTGACAGAGAGAGGTTCAGTTTGACTGGGGAAATTTCATGGGGAGAGATGGAGAAGAGTTTTGGAAGGAAAAATGTGAGGGACCAGGGAAAGAAGGACTAATAATTTGTTTTGTATTCTGTAGGGAGTGGGGAGATATTGAGGCTGCTGCAGTGTTAGAATCACATGTTACTTTCACAGGAGTTGCTGGCAGATATGTGCCAGTGGGTTGTAGGGGGAGTCCCTTGGACACCAGCCAGGAGGCGGCTGTGACCTTCAGAGAGTAGACAAAACCCAGAACTCCAGCTTCATCTGACTTCAGAGTTGACTGAATGGGGGATGTGAGGATAAGTAAGGAGGGTACTGTGTCCAGAGCTGCTCAACAAAATCACTCCTAATTGGGAGCAGCGTCTCGAGTAGCCACCGACCTTGGACTTCGCTGCCTGGGAAATTTACAACTAATTAATTGACTTAAAGTCCTCTTCTCAATTTAATTATTTCAAGTCTTTAAACAAGTTTTGCCTCTGTTGACCCCATGGGCACGTACGTCTTCTAATTGAGATCGTTGCTTATGAGACCAGGGAGAAGTCTCTCCACGCGGCTCCTCTCTGCTGCGGGGCTCACCCTCTGTGCCTGGCTTCACAAACCTGGGGCCGAGGGCTGTCGCTGCTCATCATGCTTCA
The DNA here is from genome assembly GCA_004363575.1 of Solenodon paradoxus. Lineage (NCBI taxonomy): Eukaryota > Metazoa > Chordata > Mammalia > Eulipotyphla > Solenodontidae > Solenodon > Solenodon paradoxus. The sequence goes on from RJWH01002185.1 coordinate 84,917, forward strand.
GTCTTAGTTCCCCTCAACAACCTGATGGTAATTTTAGAGGATAGCACATCCCCTGAAGTTCAGTGTTAGCCCAGGTTAGAAAGATTGGGGCACAGAGTTGAATGGAGTAGATAATTTTTAATAGAACAGTAAGAAAAAAAGTCAGATGAAGAGACAGAAACTCTCCAAAGAGAATGTTTGAATATTGTAGGCATTCATGTCTTCCTTTCCTGAAATTCTCCTTTCTGAGAATTCTGGACCCCTCTTTGTCCCTCAGGAGACTCCGGGCAGCCTGGCCTCTGTTGGCTGGACCCCACTCCACCCGCATCCACAGTCATTAACCAACCAGGCCTGGAATGCAGTCCAGTCAGGGGTCACTACTGGGCACCGGTCAGCAAGGGTCCAAGTTCATGTGGACCGCAGAAAAGGGAAAGCGGGGCCCCGAAGGAGTGAGAGGTGAGGTCCTTTTACTAAACTCCTGGGTGCTGCTCCAGTCTCCTTTCCCCGACACATGCTCAGTCACAAAGACAGGGCTCAGGAAACTTGCCATTCCATCTTCTGGCACACTCCTCAGCTGTGGGGGCATTTGGCCAGAGAGCTGAGAGTGCCCCCCACCAGCTGCAAATTTGCTCTTGCCTCTGAGTTGAGTCACTCCTCCCCTCCCTCTCCCCCGCTTTTATCCCCCCACTCAGTTTCCAGCTCCCATTCTACCCAAAGGGCCTGTTGGGGATGCGGGTGTGGCCCCTGGTTGACTGACAAGGATGTCAGAGTTCTCAGACCATAACATGATGTGCTATTACTGCTGGAAGTGATTTATACAAGCTCCTCCCACTGGCAGATAGGATGAGGGCCCAGGGCTTCTCCACTTGCTTTACAGAGAGAAAAATTTGCTAAAAATACTCTGCAATGCAGTGTATGTGAAAATGTGCTGCACATTGTGTAGAGATGTATTTTGTGTGTCTAGTCATAGATATGTATTGTAAACAAAAGTCCCCACCAGAGATGCTTAGAGAGAGTGGTAAGGACTTTGACCCTGAAGGTAGATTTGGACTTAACCCCAAAGCTCCACCGTAAGCAAGCTACTTAGCTTCCCTGAGCCACAGTTTTCTCATCTGTGAAATGGGTCTGTTGATGTCCACCTTGTGTGGTCGTTTCCAAGCTCTGGCATCTAGGCGATTCTTGCTCAATACCGTCAAAGAAGTAAAGGAGAGAAAATACACTTACTCCAAATCTTTGATATTTTGTTAGCAGGAAGCTCATTTCCACCCCAGTTCTTGCCTGTGTATAAAGGTGCTCTGTGAATGTTGGTTGACTCTATCATCAGGTGAATCCCTTGGCTGTCTAGAAAATTCTCATGTTGGGTTAATGGGTGAAGCCGAGACAGGTGGTGCGGTGCTGACTGCCCAGAGCAAGAGTGTGAGTGCGGGGACATCAACAGGAACCAACAGGAGCAGCTACATCTGAAGGTGACGCCCTCAGTGTCAGTGTCATTCCCCAGGAGCCAGAGTGCAGGCTGGGTGGAGAGGGATGGGCCCCATTAGCAAAGGAGGAGATGCAGCTTTATTATGTAGCCACTTCTGGAAAAGAGGTATTTGAAGAATGGGATCTGAACCTTCCAGGATACAGGACTGGTGGGGATTTCTAAATAACTAGTTATGTGTCCATCTAGTTTTATATTTAGAATTTTGTATTTTTTCTTGAAGTCCCGCCCCCACCCCCAATTATACAAACCTTAGACACAATTGCACCTGGGTCTGCCTCCGTTTGCTTCTCTCATGATAATGGGATTACCCTTCTCCTTCAGGGGGCCCATGTTCAAGTCCAGATCTGTCCTCTGACACCAAGTCCACACAATATAAACAGGAATCTTGTGGCCCCTGTAAGAGCAGACCAGCGATGAAAGGTGCAGAGGTGATGGTGTCGGAGAAAAATTGTCCTAAAAGAAGCTGGGAGAGAATTTTTTGCATGTGAAATGAAGTTCAGAACTTTCTTCTGGCAAGAAATTAGCATCCCTGATAAAATGTATAACCTAATTTTTGGAAATTATAACGTGATTAAGACTTGTTCTGGGAAACTCATCACCCGCCGGCCCACGCATCCAAACTGATGGTTTGTTAAGAGTCTAATGACCTTCAGGTGAACATTTGTTTCTCATCTCTTTGATTTCTTAACCATTCTCTTTTCCTCTGTAAGGTCCCCCTGAGAGGGGTCTTTGGAGCAATCTCCTGAAGGCTATGACTTGCGGTAAGATGATAAGCCAACTGCCTAGCCCTCCCCTCCCTCCTTCCTCAAGGTGGTCCTCCTCCACCATGTACGCCCTGTAGCTACTCCCTCTGCATTTATCTTGTGAAATATCCGCATGCCCATGTCCTAATCTTTTCTGAACAAAGATGCAGTGCCCTGCGCATGTCTTTCATCTTGCACTGTTCCCTGTCTTCCTTCACAGCTGCTGACCCTGGGATCAGACACAGGCTGGTGCAGAAATCACACTCAGTCTATTTGAACCATGAATTTGTGATTTCAGTTATGATTGCACTAGGTGCCAGGCAGTGAGTCAGTCTCTGTCCTAGCCCACTCCGGCTTGCTCGAAGCCTGGGAAACTGAGCTCCCTCAGCCATGAACTCAGAGCCACAAACTCAGAGCCAGGAGCCCAGAGCCCTGAACCCAGAGTCATAACACCAGAGGCTGCTGGAACATGAGTCAGAAGGAGAGCTCTGTTTTTCAGTTGGTGATTTGGGATGTTCCTAAAGCTTGCTACCCTAAACCTTTATTTTTGATTATTGGCAAACACTTGAAAATTCACAATTATGGGCTGGGATCAGGAAGAAATGGGTCAAATGCAGATGGTCGTCCTTTGACTCATGGAATTGGCTTGGTGATGGGTCATCAGGTGTGACAGGCTCTGCTCCAGCCTCTCCCACCCACCAGTGTGTGACCTGGGGGACCTTCTCCTCACTTGGAGCCTCAGTTTACTCATTTGTGCAATGTAGCCTTGCTGATGTTCAATATGGAAATGGACACTTTTGAATGACAGGTTCTCAAGTTGTCAAATGAAAATAATAAAAGAAGTGGCTCACATAACTGCCCAACACTTATCCTCAGAGATACATGTACTCATATGTTCTCATCGGCATTATTCACAATAGCCAAGAGCTGGAAGCTACCTAAATGCCCATCAGTAGATGAGTGGATAAAGAAGGTGTGGTCTGTGTACACAATGGAATACTACACAGTCATCAAAAAGGGATAGATCCTGACATTTGCAGCAACATGGAGGGACTTGGAGAGAATTATGCTTAGCGAGATAAGTCAGAAGGAGAAAGACAGACATCGTATGATATCACTCATGTGATGTGTATAGAGGTAGAAAACAAATGAGTGATCTAAATTAAACAATATTAGCCTTTGAAAAAAGAAGGGATTAATCCAAACAATAGACTTTTAGCGGGAAAAAGGCAAATCAAAGAGTGCAGGAAGAGATGGGGGAGGGGTGGGAGGAAACAGGGCAGATGGGTTAATTGCAAAGTGAAAGAAATAGGGGTAAACCCACTGTACTCTATACAGATGACAATTGCTACCATGCAGACCTCAAATGAAGATAATGTGAAAATGCAATATTTCTTCAATAATATCAATAAAAAAATAAAATTCGTAAGTGTGTGGTGAGGGTCGTTAAATCTGCATGTCAAAAGTTGAGAGCCTTCTTGGCTCCAGACAAGACACAAAGCTTGCCTAAGGCTCCAGGCATTTTGCTCCCTTGAACTGAGTGAGAAGTAGGAATTGCCCTTTGGGGCAGAGTCTTGGCTCTTCAGGAAGCAACTTTGATGAAACTTCTTATTTATATTTTAAACAGGATATAGGTTTCAGGTGAGCGTCGCTGTCACCGTGACCCACATCTGTTAACATACATTTCCTTCACCACCATGTCGGCCTTCCCCTCACAATGAGTGACCTTGCCCAGCTTGCCTGCCCACCCTGCTTTTTATTTAGGTGTATATATACCAAATGGTTTATTTTTCCTTTTGAGATGAGGCAGTGGGTGAAGTAATCCAAGGCAAATATTTTACTGGGATTTTCATCATTTGTGTCATATAAAATCATGGACAGTAAGGATGAGGCAGGGAGAGGGTATGACTTTATTAAAATACATATTTGCTTTTCTTCCCCCACTTTCCCCCAGTGCAGGTGAGTTAAATTTGAGGTAATCAGTAAAATAAAAAGAAGACTGTCTACCCAATGGGATTGTTGGAAAACACCTGGGGGAACATATGTTTTGTACTGGGGGAGTGCTGTAAGAGGCGGAGCTGGGGTTTGGGGAGCAAGGCCTCAAAGCCCGGGAGGGATGAACACCCTGCCCAAATCTGTCCCCAGCCCCAGGCTGGGTGGGCCACTGGCCCAGGCACTTCCGGGTCAAAGTCCAACTTGAGTTGAACCCAGAGTCTGACACTCAGACACATGCCTCTTTCCTCTATTTCTGTTTCTCTTCTGATCCCAAGTCCTATGTTTTATAATCAGGGTTTCAGCACCAGAGAGCTCATTCAACCCTTTTCCCTCAGCAAGCCTTGCTGTCTCACTGGGCAGAACCCTGTCTATGGAGAGCTGGGGGCTGAGATTTGGGGTGTTGGGTATCAGGTTTCGCAAAGAACCCACAACAAAGCAGAGATTTAATTAGAGGGTAAAGGGATGGAGCCGGCCAAGGGAGGGCCAGACCCCGTGGATTCAGCATCACTCCACATATCAGACAGGCCTGGCAAGTAATCAAGTTGAGGGTTCACTAGTGGGGAGCAGAGAGAGAGGATGGAGGCTACCAAGGAGGCTAAGACTCAGTTCGTTCTGGAGGTCTGGGTTTTTAATGAAAAAACCCACATGGCGAGGAAGGGGCATGGAGACAGGGTCTTCAGGCCAGGTTTCAGTTCCTGATTGGGCAAGGCGACATTGTCCTTTGAAGTTGTGGGTGGGCTTCTTCAACCGGCGCTGTTTCTTTGTGGAGGGTCCGTCCTGGTCACGTCCTGGCCACATACTACATGTGGGACACATCTCTCATGTCAGACTCATCCGTGGCCTTATCCATCCGGGTGACTGCATTTCTTGGCCAGGTGGCGCCAGAGACAATTCACTGTGCTGATATATGAACTTTGATCCCTGGCCTAAGGCTCACTCTTGTGGGAGTCCTGACATTGGGCCCCCCAGCCTGCCCAGTAAGGGGTGGTGGGTGGTCAAGGAACCTTCCTTCTCTCAAAGCTTGCCCCTGCTTTTGAACATACTCCTTTTAAACAAACACAGTGCTCTCTTCAAAGGGGTCCTTTCTCTAGCTCATTAGACACAGAGAAAACTCAGGAAGAATATGGCAGACAGGACAGATGTGGAAGGCCCCTTCCTTTTCAGCACACAGAATGCTAGTTAAACAGTTTTAAAGTTACATATAGAGCTGAGCTAAATATTTAGAGAAGCTACATATTAAAGAAAGAGCAGAGGTTCTCAGGCCTTCAGAAAGAAGAGAAACAAGGTCTAAATGGCAGGTGGGGATAAAGCCATAGCGGTGGTAGGTCAGGGAGTGCGTTGCCCCCTCCCCCCAGGAAATGAGACCTCAGACCTGTGCAAGGTGGGGAGTTGAAAGATAGCCCCCTCCCCCTCATCAAACTGGGAACTTCAAAGGGCTGCCCTTTCCTTGAAGGGAAGACTGGAAAAACTCCAACTGTCTGGGGAGCTTGCCATCTGTTGGAGACCCTGCACAGAAATAATGTCACCTTAGAGAAATCAGAATTCTCAAGTATGAGTTTTGCTGGTATTTACTGTCCAAATTTTCCCTTACCTGGGTGGTGCAGAATGTCAATTCGATAAATGGAAATTAAATCTGCTCCAACTGTAAAAATATCAGGGCCCCAGCAGAGGCCACCGAGGAACTCCTCTAGGGCTGAATGCTCCTTGCTAGACAGTCCCACAGTACGTGATCCTGCTGGTCAGCTTCAAGCAAACCACACTGGGAAACAAGAGCCATGAGGGAAAGGAATGAATTAAACATATACACAGAAAATGAAAGAAAATCCCAGAAGGTGAAAAAGACTCTAAAATCGGCATCTTTAGCAGCCTGACCATTCTGAGCTCTGACTGTGTGCCAACCACAGATCTGGGCACCTGACATGACCTTTCCCACCAGTCCAGGGAATTGCAGACTAATTCCGTCCATGTCGGGGCGAGGCAGAGAAGATGCATGTTGGTGACCCATGGTCTCATAGTGGGAAATGGTGGGGCCAGAACTGAAACAGAAGGCTCATTGCAGACTTTGTCCCCTATCTACTGTGACAGAGACTGAAGCTGTCCACTAAACCCGTCCCCCTCCTCTGTCCTGATGGGATTATCACCAGGCCAATGGCACCCACTCCCCTGTCGCACTCTGATGTGGCCAGGGGCTTGCTCAGCTCCGGAGTGGTTCCTGCACACAGTGGGGTGTCTGTCAAGTTCTTGTTCCCATTCACTTGGCTAGGAGCCAGAGGCGGTGTTTCAGGTGGAGGGCAGTGCCCCAGGGGTGCCCAAGTGATGACAGAAGGAATCCTGTTCTTTAGTGCCCGCATGACTTAAACTAGCCACTAGCTTACATGTTGCTTGACAGAGAAATATCTTTCTATTTGCTTTATACTTCAGAACTAAAGTGTTGATGGCATTACTGCTTGAGTTCCTCTTGAAAACCAGCTGTTGGTCTGGGAATCAATCCCAACAATCACTGGAGAGCCCCTCGCGCTCTGCCCCATGCCGTGATGACCTACCATGAATGCAACTGGTAGAGGGAATACACACTCTGAGACTAGCACTGGTCAGAATGAAAAAGAATAGATGGGTTTAAAGAGGAACCAAACTGAATTTTCAGAAATGAAAATCAGATTGAGAATTGTTCTTCTACAACCTTTTTTTTTTTTTTTTAAGAAGGTACTTGAGTCAATGAATCAGGATGCCACAGCCAGGGCCAAGGGGGATGAGTTTTAATGGATCTTGGAGGAACCCAAGGAAGAAAAGGTGAGGGAGGATGATGGGAACTGTCAGTTGTGGGTGAAGACAGAATGGAGGAGCATTTTCAGAAACATGCTGCTCTGGAGGTCAATGTTTGGGATTTGGCTGTTTACCTGGGAGTTAGGAAACCCCTCTGAGCTCTGCACATCTCTCTTCCTGACTCAGTGAGCGTGTGTCCTCTCTCTAGGTGGTCTGGGAATGGGAGAGAGCCCACTTTGCCATCCTGAGCACACGAGCTCTATGCAGAGATATTTCTCCTCTGCTCCAAAAAGCCCTGATGGCCATGTTCAAGGGCAGGACTGATAAAAGTTTAAAAAAAAAGACACCAATGACACAGAGAGGACTTTCCAAACCCAGAGCCATGAGCCCAGAGTTCAGTCCAAATTGAAGCGCAGTTCCTTTTCTACTTCTGGGTGCTATTGACTTTAATGGGCCACTTTGGGGTCATCCTCTGGCAATGAGCATCCTCTGACAATGACAGGAGTTGCAGGGCCTCTCTTCTAGGGACTGAATGTTTGTGCGCCCCTAGCTCATGCATGTGTTAATATTGATAACCTAAGTTATAATACGAAGATCTTAGGAGCTAGCACCTTTGCAAGGTAATTAGGCCATGAGGTCAGGGCCTTCCTGATGGGTTGGTATCCTTCTAAGAGATGATAGGAGAGAGCTTGCCTTCTCTCTCTCTCTCCCTCTCTCTGCCTCTCCCCCTGCCCCCCGCCTTCTGCTCTCTGCCTTGTGAGGATAAAATAAGAAGATGACCATCTATAAGCCAGGAATCAGGTGTTCACACTTCACAGACAATGGATCTGCCAATGTGTTGATCTTAGACTTCCAGATCCCGAACTTGGAGAAATAAATGTTTGTTTTAACAAGTTTTGATAATTAGAGCAGCCTGACCTGACTAAACTGGTCTTCTCTTCTAATTCTTGGTCTCTTGGGTCTGCGCACATTTCTACTTTACAGCCTTTGTCTGAGGAATGTCTGGAATCACTCTGAGGCTTTGCTGGTCAATAGAAAATCACAGGAATTCTAGCTTGGGAAGACAAGAGATGGCATGAGCAGCTGTTCTTCTTTGCCTCCATTAGGGTGTTTCTTGAAACTCCGAACTTCTGGAGCCTGAAACTGGGATGGTCCCAGAGAACCAGATGGTAAGTCGCCCTACTGACAGGACAATCATCCCTCCTCTCCAAAATATGAGCTGGGCAATGAATGAATTAGATGAGATAAAAGTGGGGCTGGGCCAGTGCAGTGATGGGGAGCTTGCAACCAGACAGCTTTCTCTGGATCGCCTGTCTCTGAATTATTCTTCTCCTGAGTGTAGAGTCGAGGTAAAGATGCTGGCCAGTGAGGAGGGAACACTGTAGCTGTGACAATTGTCACAGCACAGCAACGACCCCCACAATTGCCCTCACTGCTCAGTGCTCCAGACAAATCCCTAAAGCCCAGTCCCTTAAGTGACTGGGAATCTGGAGGTCCCCAAGTCTGGGCAGACGGCCCATTTTCCCAGCAGTATGAGACAAAGACTGCTAGTCTGATCAGTGAGTCTAGGATGGGGAGGGGAATGGCCTTGGACTTGACCTGTTCAACAGGGTGGGCAAAGTGTTGGAATCCAGCTTCTTGGGAGCTGATTTCATGCTCTTCCTGGGAGAGAGGTCTGCCCTAGATTTCTGTACAAGCATTGAGGCCAGTCTTTATTTATTTGTTTGGGTCAGGGAACAGGTACCCTGGGAGGAAGAATAACACATGTACAGTTGTCATGTGCTCGGCTTAGCCTGTGCAGCTCGCAGGAGCCACTTATTAGGTTTTCAGAGCCTGTGATTGACCATTAAACTCGGCCATGATTAAAATGACATCATACAGACTTAGCAATTAATTTCTCGTCAAATAACGATCACGAACACCTAAACTCATCACCTCCTAATGACTTTGCCATGACCTGTGCTCTCAGGACCACCCGTGTCTGTGGGACCTGAGTGGAAGGGGCACTTGATCATGCAGGGATCTCTGAATCTCCTCCCAGCTCGGTGTTCATCGGTGGTGGGTGGACACCCCCATGATGGGAGTTTTAACCACACACCACACATCAGCCCCTGCTTTCTGACAATCCGTTGCTAAACATATATCTGCCAACCACAACATAAAGTTTTCATTGATGGGCAGCCTACATGTGCTAGGCATTGGTCCAAGAGTTTTGTGAATATTGATAAATCATTCTTTCAGTGTCGATTCAATACCTACAAAATTCCATGACTCTTAATAGTGAACACAGGCTGATGCTCGCTGTCTGCCTGACACTCTTCTAGTACTTCGTAAGTATCAGCGGTTTAATCTTTGGGTGAACCCTTTGAGGAAACTTTACTTATTACTCCCATTTTACAGATGAGAAAACCGATTTGCTGAAAAGTTAAATCATTTCCCAAGGTTCACACAACTGGCAGTTTGCAGATCCCTACTGAGACCCCAACAACCTCACTCTGGAACCATGCTCTTCTTAACTGTTAAGCTGTCCTGCCTCTCGTTGCCCCAAAGTATCACAGATGCAGAGTGAACAAGCCGTCTCCCTCCTGAGGCTTAGGTGCTGGTGAATGAGATGGGGAAAAAGATGTTAGATGATGAACGTGCATATAGTGCATGTCAGTAGCAGGTGCTGGGGTAAAAATCAAGAGGAATAAAAAACCCTGAAGCTGGGAGATGACGTTGCTTCATTTATCTTATTTTTAATCTAGCACTGTCTCCATTTTACAGATGAGGAAACTGAGGCTCTGGGAGGTTAAATCATCTCTACGGAAGTACAGCTAATAAGTACAGAGCTGGAGTTCACATCTCCACTAGCCTGTTCCCAATCACTGTCCCCCGACATGCCTGCCTATCTCTGCTCTAGAAGTTCCAGGTTACCCAGCCTTCAGTCCAGTTTGAGCTCCCTGTGCAAACTCTCTTCTGGAATCTGTTCTGTGTCTATCTGGTTGTGTCTCTGTCCCCCAATGCCCATGGGAGACAAGTGCCGGGTCACACAACGCTGACAACCCAGCAAGACTAGACAACTGCAGTGTGCAGCTGGGCACACAGCCTTTTTCCATGTTGATCACCAGAGGACTCTGTCTGTGAAAGCAGACTCATAGTGGCTATTATAGGTCACAAGTGGCAAAGTCTGGGGACTGGCAGAGTCCAGCTTGATCCCATGGGCTCTCAAAACAATTTCGGAGAATGGGCATTGCAAAGGCTTGTGGGAACTGCTCTTTCGAGCACCCACGTCCCCCACTGGAAATACTGTATTTAATGTCAATGGGGCTTGACCTTTAGTTTTGGTGGCATTTGCTAATTCTATGAAAACAGCCATTTCTCACATCCTTGAGGTTTAAAAGAAAGTCAGACCACTAGTTAAATCCAGCCCAGCCCATACGAGGTGAAAATTTCAAAATATTTCCCAAACAAAGATATAGGACATCCCTCTTTAATTTGACTCATTTAAATTTCTGACACCAGGGGAATCCACAGAAAGGGTGTTTTGATCATAGTACCAAGCATCCATTTGACATCTTTGGGAAGTCGAGAAAAAGCAGATCTCTTGAAATTGACCTGATTCTTGGGTGGAAGAAAACTCTCTGGCTACAAATATTGGGGTCCCCATCAGTCAGTGTTTGGATAGCTTCATCATGTATTAGCTTTTCATTGTTCTCAAATTCAGCAGCTTAAAATACACCCATTTATTAGCTCACAGTTTAGGCAGAAGTCAGGTGGACTGTGGTGAGTTCATTGCTCATGGGCACCAAGATCAAGGTGTGCCCAGGGTGAGCTCTTATGGGGGGGGTGGAGAGAACTCGATTGCAGGCTCATTAAGGTAACTGACTGAATTCAGTCCTTTGTCATAAGCCAGACTGATGAATAAAATATCATTTATTTATATGAAAAAGAAATTGAGCATTCCCAGACTCCCCCAAAATAACCTATTAAATCATGAAATCTAAAATCATCTTCATATATAGTGAAGGCTAGGATAAATACACACCTGTATAGTCTTTCTGGGGAAGGCTTGGGGACCACACTTGCTTTTGGGGTGTCACTGCCTTTAACACAGCTGCTGCAGAATAAACACTGATGCTGTTTATGTTTCCTACCTGGTGGTAAAAACAAAAATCTTCAAATTCCTTTTATTTATTAACACCGATATAGTATAAGTCTTTGGTAAAAGCAAAGCGAGGTAACGAGAACTTCTGAAAAGCAGGGGACACCTATATTAAAAGGAAAGATAGTATGAAGGAAAATAAATTAGCAGAGGAGCCTAGGGAGCATGCTGCTGGAGTCGGGGTACATTGTAGCTTTAATAAGCCTTGTCCATAAGGTCTTTCTGGGAAGGTACCATTTGAACAGAGACCTGAAGGAGAGGGAGGAACTGGAAGGAAATTTGGGATATAGGAGTTGTCTGAGTGTGCATGGACACTTTGATTATGTTAAACCACAGGACTAGATGGGTTTTCCACAGAGTAAATGCAGATTCAGTAGAGAATCGTGGTGAGACCTGAGACACGAACACAGGCAGAGGTCAAGGAGATGAGAGGGAAGCCGTGGGAACGTGAGAGGGAGGAGGGGACCGTTAGGTGAGGGGAATGTTCTAAGAAAGTTCTTGAGATGGAGGACTTGTTCATCTGTGTCAAATGTGACTGGCTGGTCAAGTAAGATGAGCATGGATGGTTGACTGTTGGATTTGATGATCTAGAGGCCCCTGGTTCCCATGTCATAGGAACAATATCCTGGTGGAAGAATCTCAACAGAAATGGGAGGAAAGAATTTGGACATGGTGATAAGCATATATCACTCAGCATTCTGAGGACAAAGAATTGGTGAAATAACTGGGAGGCAAGTGTGGTTAAGAGATTTTGTCTGAGCTCAGACAGCATGATTATATGCTGGTGAGAATGAGGAAGCAGAGAGGAAAATCAAGATGATGTCATAGAAAGAATGACCATTTCCTGGAGTGGGCAAGAGGGCATGGAATATGGATGGGGTTTGGCCAATGGCAACAGGAGGCAAGGTGGCACATACTGGTACTGATAGGTGGATGGGTGGGTGGAAATGTAGGTGTGCTCTTATGATGGCTTCTATTTCTCAGGGACAGAAGGTCTTCAGGAAAGATGAGGGAAGTGAAAAAGATGGAAAACTTGACACTCACATGGTGTGGTTGTGAATAGACACTGAGACCCAAAAAAAGAGCAACAAGAAATATGAAATCCAGCAGCCTTTCCAGCTCATGAAGAAATTCTCTCCTCATTTCAAACACTTGGGAAATCCAATCCTAAAGTCAATTAGGAAGAGAGCTTGTGATAGTTACCAGTATCCCTTATCAAGCACCTGTTTTGTGCTGGCACCATACTAGTGGGTTTTCTTTATTTTTGTAATTTACTAAATCAGTACATACATTAACCCATGGAATTAGAAATTATTGTCTTCTTTGTATAGAACAGAAAACTGCGGTTCAGGGTATTTCAATAATTTCCTCAACTGCATACATTTAGTGTATCGGTTATGATCTGATTTGGTTTCAAGTAGCAGAGGCAAAAATAAATGTTGGTTTCAGTAAGTTAGAACTTTTTTCTCTCTCATGTAAAAAACTTAAAAGTAGGCAATCCAGGGGGTGGTTTGGTGACTCTCTTCACAGGATCCTGAGACTTAGTCTCCTTAAATATTTTTCTTTACTTTATATATGGCCTCATTCCCCACAGCACACTGTGGTCCAAGATGGTGCTCCAGCTCCAGATAGCATGTCAGTAACCATCCTGCAAGAAGGAAGAAGAAATGAAGAAAGGGAAAAGAGGACATGATGCATTTTGAGGAAGATTTCTGGAAACTTCATGTGATAACATCTCATTGTCCTGAAATTAGTCACATCTGGCTGCACGAATGGTGCAGAGATATGTAAGTTTTATTTGGAATGGCATAGTCTCAGCTAAATTTCTGTTATAATGGAACTAAAGGGACATTCAATGCTGGGGGACAGCTTGTATTCTCTGTCATGCTATTGCACTTAACAGCCTCCCTTCGATAATGCTTGTGTCTTAGAATTTGTTTCTCCCTTCCTATTGACTAACTGTTGAGTCCTAGAATGTAAGAGAAATGTTGTTCATTGCTTTTGTGGGGAGGCAGCGGTATAGCAAAATGAGCAAAGACTTGAAGCTAAATAGACTTGCTTCAAATCTCAGCTTCACTATAACCTGGCTGTATAAATGTGAACAGGCTACTAAAATCCCCTGACCTTGTATTGTCTGTTGAGTAGAATAGAAAATTCTTAAGATTTACTTTCTTAGCACATTTCTATGATACAATATAGTGTTATCAGCTATAACCACATGCTAACAATTAGATCCTCAGAATTCATTCATCTTACAACTAATAAATGTGTACCCTTTTGAGAATCTTTCCCCTTCTTTTTAACATTTCAAGTAAAGCAGGTGTGTTGGCAACAAATTCCCTCAAATTTTGTCCTTATTTTTCCTTCACTCAAAAGATTAATTTCACAGGGTACTGAATTTTGACTTGGCCTTTTTTTTCTCTCAGCACTTTAGATATTACCCTCTTCTAGCTTGCCTGGTTCCTGAGGAGAAGGTGAATCCAGCTCTTACCTTTGCAGGTAAGTTGTGCTTTTTTCCCCTCTGGCTTGTCTAAAGAGATCTTCTTTATCTTCCATTTCCTGAAGAGCGAATATGCTAAGCCTAATAGTCATTTGGGGGGCATTTATCCTGCTTCATCTTCATGATCTTCCTAATCTGTGGTTTGATGTCTGATATTAATTTTGGAAATATTCTCTGTTGTTATGGCTTCAAGTATCACTTCCATTCCTTCCTCTCTTCTCCTGATATTTTCATTATATTTTTGTTGCACCTTTTGTGGGCTATCTCATAGTTCTTGAATATTTTGGTTCTTTTTATTTCCAGTCTTTTTTTTTTTTTTTTTTTTTTTTTCAGTTTTAGAAGTTTCTGTTGACATACATTCTAGCTAAGAGATTCTTTCCCCAGCCATGCCCAGTCTACTAATGAGTCTGTCGATGGCAGTCTTTATGTCTGTTACAGTACTTTCAACTCTAGCATTTCTTTTTGATCCTTTCTTAGAATTCCCATCTCTCTGCTTACATTACTCAACTGGTCTTGTATGCTGACTACTTTATCTATCAGAGCCCTTACCATATTAATGTTAGTTATTTAAAATTCTCAATCTGGTAGTTCACCTCTGCTGCTGTGTCTAACTCTAGTTCTAATGCTTATCAATCTTTGCAAATTGTAATCTTTGCCTTTAGTGTGCCTAACGATTTTTAATTGATAGCCAAATATCAGGTACTGGTGAAAGGAACTGTATGCAAAACCTCCAGGGACATGGAGAAAACTGATGGCAACATGGTAGGAGGAGAAGCATTCTCCGGGGTTATTATGAGGTCTCAGTCTGGTAATGAGCCTGTGCCTCTGCACTGTGAACTCTGAGTGCGTCTCAGAATTCTCCTTCCTTTTTGGGACAGGACTTCCAGACAGGGCTGGAGATGTGAGTTTCCCTTCCACATGTGGAAAGCTAGAGACAGAGCTGGAATTGGGTATTTCCTTTGCTCAGGTCAACTGGACTCTGATGAAACCTCAACAGTGAAGGCTCTAGTAAAATAGTTTCTCCTAAGCCAGACTTTATTAAACAGAACAGAATGTTCCAGTGCATTTCAGAATGGCTGCCCTTCCCCTCCCTCTACCAGAAGCACAAGGAGAATTTTCTCTTATCTTCACTGTGAGCATCTGGCAGACCTCTTAGAGATAAAAGTGTGGGGACTCCACTATGACTGGGCCCCTCTGAAGTTCTTAACTCTCAGATTTGTCCACAATGAGCCTTCAACAATATATCAACTATAGTTGGGGTTTCCTACCCTGGTCCTGGGTACCTCCGAGTTTTCTGCTCTGTTTGTCTCTCCAATCTGGGGTTGTCCTCTGACCGCATTTTTCTAAGAAGAGTTGTTGATTTTTTTAGTTTGTTCAAGTAGGATGGAGTCAGGATGCAGTGTCGACTTCCAAGCTCCTTATGTGCTGGGCTGGAAACAAAGTCCCATCCTTTCTCCTGAAGTCTTTACCAGAAATCTCTGGAATGGATATTGATAGCTCTGCTTCAAAGATAAGGAAACAGGCTGAAAAGGTCCAGGGACTTGCACAAGGCCACACTGGTGCACATGGCCAAGCTAGAGTCAAGTTGTCTTTGCTCATAAGAGCATCTTAACTTGTGCTTCTTGTGACCAGATTTGTGCTGTTGCTCACCTTAAAGCCCCTTAAATTAGACTTGAATGTGTTGACCCAATTTTGTAAATTGGTAGGTCTTCTGGGAAAATCTAGCTCTTGATCATTCAGCGTCTATTACCTAATTCCTTTTTAACCTCTGACTTTTGCTTCTCCTTAAGGAAAGAAAAAGAATGACAGTGAAGTATGTTCATTTTATCAGCTGCAGTAAAATGATTTAGGATGGCATAATTTGAACAGGAAAGCCAAAATGTAGCAGTAGGAATATGCGTGACTCCCATACATGTGTGCAGAAAGGAAAAATGGATTTGGAATCATCAGGCCAGAATTTGAGTTGAGTCCAAGGCTCTGTTCCTCCATTTGCAAGAACATCTGAGCATCATCTTTCTCATCTGATAGCTAACCACTCTCTTGTGTTCATGGTGTGACTACACTAAAAAGCATGTGTCAACAGTTATAGAATAAAACTATGCTCTCTAAAAAGAAGAATGTAAGAGAAATATAATGATTCCTGGCCCCTGAATTTCTGGAACATAGAGATTTGGGGTATCCTGGAGGTAAATTGCAAACCACCAGCTCTTGTATCAGAATCGTTTCTGCCCTGAAATTAACTGAGGCCTCATACATCGTCTGCTTTGGCTCCTAAATTCTGAGACTTTTGCTCAATTTCCTAATGTCTTTGGCTACCGCTCAGCTGGCTGCCTCCCTCTCGAAGTCCAAGAGTCTATCTCATCCACTTGGGTACAAAACTCTAGTTTCATTTAGCACAGCATCTTTCTCAAGCTCATCCCTTTTCCATCTATAGTCTCATCTAACCAAATGTTCAGGGATTCGTTCCTCCATTAATTCCATAACCCATCTCACTTGAACCCACTTCCCGAACGTCTCAGTACTAACTTGCATAAGGTAGGTCAGGTTTAGCCCTAAGCATATGTAAGAGTGCAAACTTTCCTACCCACTCTGATCATGAATGCCAGAGAGCCTTTCAGGCAGTACCTGGCATACTTGTCTGCTGCTGCCATTTTTGCCCTGTTCTGGTCAGGGTCAGCTCAGGAGCAGATCATTGGAGTATATGGTGAGTTCCCTCAAGAATGTGGCAGAGGAGGCAGGTACCCAGAGACCTACCAGGAAGAGTCTGCAAACAGTGGTCCACTGTGGGACCAGCCTGAGTGCGGGTGCTTATTAAAACTTGGGAAATATTCAGTGTGACTGAGGGGTGTGGTCAAGCTGGGATTTCACTGCAGGAAAGACTGGTACAATGATACTTTAGAAGGACTAGTTTGGCCAGATGACCAGGCTGCACTGGGGCTGGGTTGTCAGGTGGCACCTGAGCCGACCATGTGGGCACCACATCTAGCAACTCAAAGGGTGTGTGTCTTCAGGACGGTTCTACTCTGGTGCATGTCCCCTGTAACCTGAGGGGAGCATCCTCAAGATCAGTGGCTCTCAACAGCAGGCAATTTTGTCCCTGGGGACATTGGGTGCTTAACTCTATTATCTAACTAGAGTAAGTCATGACCTGATAAGAGTAGAGCCTCTTCTTGGTGGGGCTTTCTCTTATCTTCTCAGTCTCCAGATGCCTGGTTTGGATGGTTAGTGTCCTGGGTCAGAGAGAATCTAGAAAGGCTCACAGAATGGGATGAAGAGCAGATGATAGAGAATAAACATGGCGGAGAGGTGCCAATGGAGCATTCTAACTTTAACTCATTCCTTCCATCT
Source organism: Solenodon paradoxus (assembly GCA_004363575.1). NCBI lineage: Eukaryota > Metazoa > Chordata > Mammalia > Eulipotyphla > Solenodontidae > Solenodon > Solenodon paradoxus. The sequence goes on from RJWH01002185.1 coordinate 101,872, forward strand.
CTTTCTTTCCTCAGACAAATACTGAGGACCTACTATATGCAAGCACTGTGTGGAGCATGGAGAATACAAAATGAGTGACACCATCCCTACACTTAATAAGCACAGTGGGCAGAAAGACTTTTAGGATATTGTAATTGTTGCTCCAACAGAGATATAAGGGCTTTGACTGATGAGCCGTGAGTCAGTTTGTCTCAGTTTTCTATGGCCAGGTAACAAATTACCACAAATGTAATGATGTAAAATAACACACATTTATTCTCTAATTTCCAGGAGACCGGAAGTCTGAACTCCATGTCACTGAGCTGGTTCCCTTTGGAGGCTCTAAGGAAACCTGTTTCCTTGCCTCTCTTAGTCTCTGAGGCCGCCTGCATTCCTCGGATCATGACCCCTTCCTTGCATGACTTCAACCTCCTTTTCTTTTTAAGAATTAAAAAAAATTGTTAGATGAAAGTCTTATACTTTTAGGATAATCCTATCAGAGCAATCAATAACTACAAAGATTTTAAAAGATAACACTATTTATACTGTCTGATATTCATTTCTAATTTTAATTGATTCTTCTTTTGACTTTTCCTTTTATTTCAATTAATTTTATGAAAGAAACATTGCATCATAACATGATGTAGGTTTAAGGTGTACATCATAGAAATCCACATCTGTATAGCAAGTTCACCACCGTTTCAGCTTTTCCTTGACTGTGCAATGAATCCCCTCTCTATCCAGTTCGTCCACCCTCCATCCCCCTTATTGATGTGGGATTTGGGCTAGAGTGGTGAATGTCACATCAAGATTTCTTAGGTGTTCTAAATCGGTGTAACTCAGTAAGTGTATTAGAAGAACAGAAGAAAAGCAAGGGGGACAGGGTCCCCTGGGCAGAACAAAGATTGCTGCTTTGTCTGTGGAGCCACCAGACATATATCCTGACTGGGCATGGGGAGGCATTCTGTGAAACTTTTCAGGAGTCTGTGAAGTGGCTCCTGGTTCTGGGAGTAGTTGTCTGGAAGGGAGTTATGGCTTCTTCCTTCTTGAGAGGTCTAATGCATTTGCTCAGTCAGTTCTCATGTGGATGTGAAGTCTTACAGAGATACTGTAATCCTTTCACTTCTCCCTGAACCTCTGGGTTCTGCCATCACAAGGAGAGTTTAGAGGGACCTTGGGCAGTTAGGACAAGGGACATGGAATGAGGAAGTGCTTATGTGACAAAGTCTGAGTCTTGCCCCTTCCTAATGTCAGCCCACTCCCTAGAGATAAAGACCCCAAGACAAGGACAAAGGGAGCAGCTGCCCTCTCCTCCCCCACCGCTAAGTAAAAACAGCCAATGGGAAGGGCAGTTCCAGAATCCCGTATTAGCATAAAAGGGACCAATGGGACTGCTGAATGCATCGTTAACATACTAGATTTGGGATTGCTCCAATCCGAAACCCACACAAAACTAAAAGAAGGTGAAAGCACCTAGCCCCCAGCCACAGTGCCAACCCTCCCTTAGGACCCCTCCCCATGTGGGGAGTCTGTACTTTCTCCAATAAACTTTCCTCCCCTTTTGTTTGCCTCTTTGCTTGGAGTTCATTCTTCAAATGCCAGGAGACATGACCTTGGACAGCAAGCCACAGTCTCAGTATCAACATCTCCCTCTGCCTCACTCCTAGAAGTCTTGTGATGGTGACGGTCAGGGCCCACCGTATCTAGGATGATCTCCGCATCTCAAGTCACATATAGGGTTGGAGTTCCCTTCCCAGGTCCAGTTAGGGATAAATTCACCCTGAGTGGACAGTCATCTAACCTGGATGCCCAGAAGGAATCTTTGTGGAACACAGGAGGCACAGTGCGGGGTGAAGGCAGCCACGGAGCAGAAGACGAAAAGATCACGGATTTGCAGAGCCCATGGCTGCCTCGTGTGACCCGAGTTTGGGCTTCTAGTGTGAGTCTTAGGCCTTGTGCTCACCTCCATCAAAACCTTCTCTTGCCTTCCCCCTTGGGGAGTCTTGGAAAGAAACTCCTGCATCTCTTCATGCCACGCCTTAATTAGAAAATATAAATATGCATGGTCAGTAGATGGGCAGTTGTTTTGTTTTTAAAAGCAAGGTGCAGGCAGTCAGGAAGAGAGAGGAGGAGCAAGCATTTTATTAATTTTATTTGGTTGTTCATCTTTTTATCTTCTTGGTTGTTTCCCCTGGCCCTGGGTCTAGAACCCCAGTCCTTGGGCCTACCACTAGGCCACCAGGGTACACCCAGATGGGCAGTTAATGGCCCTTTTCTAGTAGCAAATGCGGCCCCAGAGCTAACTGTTACTAGTCCACATTCCAGGAAAACGAAGTGTTTTTTTTTTTTTTTTCTATCTGACCAACTAGACTTTAATTCCTTCCATATCACACATTATTATGCAATTCCTGTTGCCTTGGAAAGCTCAGATGATTAAAAGAGCTTGTGTTCACCACTTCCAAGAATCCCTCTTGCAATTTAAATGATTCATGCACCCAAACTTTTGCAAAGAAGAAAACAACCTCATTGTTATTTGCTCTGGTAAAGCCCTCAAGCATTCAGCGTATTGTTTTGTTATCTGGTAAAAAGTATGAGTCTATCTCTAATTCTCTAATCTTTCCCATGGGGAATTCTTATGGGATAATAAGAATCCCTTATTTAACTAGCAAAGAAACAGCTGCTCTTCTCATCTCCTCTCTCATTTGGGGAGGGTGGGAGGGAGCGGTCTGGCACAAGCTGGCACCCTCATGCCAGCAAAACTCAGGAAAATAAATGAGCAGAAGAGTGTCAGTCTGATAAGACTATTCCTCTATCTCTTGTCTTTGCTCCAGAAAAATAACTCAGTGTGGTGAAGACAGCTTCATTTTCTCCCTCGCCCTCTGCCTTTCTTTTTACAGATTTTTTTGAGTTTTGCTTGAGTTGGTTCTAGGCAGTGTTCTTTTCTGTGTATGTCTGTCTTTCCATCACCACAGTCAGGATGCAGAACCATTCTTTTTTTAAGTATAATATGTATTGAGGTAAGTTTGATTTACAAAAATAATATAAACCTGCAGCACCTGCAGCTTTACTATTTCACGAATATATTACAACACACCATGCCCACCACTAAATGACCAAAAGTCCTCCAGTTCTGTCCATTGGACCACCCCCTACTGGCTCCCAAGCCCCTACCCCATTCTCTACTGGAAACCTCGGTTTTATTGCTAATGTCTAGGGTTGGTTTTGTTTATATTCTCCACATATGAGTAAGGTCATCTGGTATTTGTCTTTCTCTTTCTGTCTTATTTCATTAGCATAATCCTTTCCAGTTCCATCCATGTTGTTGTAAATGACAGGATTTCATCCTCTTTAGGTCTATGTAGTATTATGCTGTGAATATAGACCAATCTTCTTTATCTTTTCATCTGACAAAGGGCACTTAAGTGGTTTCCAATTTTTGGCTTTTGTAAGTAATGTTGCACTGAACATGGAGATGCAGGTGTCTCTGAATTGGTGGGTTTTTGTTTTTTTTTTTTTGGTACATAGAAGTGAAACGATGGATCAAATAGGATTTCCATTTTCAAAGGATACAGAACAGTTCTTGATGACATGGGACACTTCTTGTCTTTTTCTATAACCACACCTCCCTCCCTTTCTCCTCCCTCTATTCCCCTCGCCTCATCCGGCTCTGCCACTGTCTTTCTTCCTAGAAACCACTGATCTCTTCCATTTTCACAATTTTGGCACTTAAGAGAATAGAGTGATAGAAGTGGAATCCTACACTATGTAACTTTTTAAAATGAAGCATAAATCCCTGAGATTCATCCAGATTGTTTCATGTGTCAATCATTTGATTTTTGTTGTATAGTGTTCCATGTTTCGGGTGTCCCTCAGCTTGTCTCGCCATTCTCCCATTAAAGAAGATCTTACTGCTTCCTGTTTAGGGCTATGAATAACTGGTTTTTGTGTAAACCTAAGTTTTCGTTTCTCTGGAAGACAAGCCCAAGGGTAACATTCCATGTTTTGTCGTATAAAAACCTGTCAAACGACTCGTGGCATTTTACGTTCCTACCAACTATGCATGAGTGATCCAATTTCTCCACATCGTCACCAGCATTTGGTGTTGTCATTATTTTTTTAAGCTACTGTGATTGGCATGTAGTAATATCTCCTTGTGGTTTTAATTGCCATTTTCCTAGTGGCTGGTGATCTGGCACCGCTTCTCATGTGCTTATTTGTCATCTGTACTTCCTCTTCAGTAAAATGTGTATTCATGTCTTTTGCCCCTTATCAAGATGAATTGCTCCTTTTGGGGACAATCAAACACAATCCATCAAGTTTTGAGGGTTCGTTCTATGGTCTAGATATTTTCCTTTGTCAGATAGGTGGTTTGCTGTCCTGGTTTCTTTTAATGAACTCTTTAGGTTTAAACTGAGTGCCTAGCTGTCCAGCTAGGGACACTTCCCCCAGCTTCCCTTCTAGCTGGGTGTGGCCGTCCTGCAAAGTATGGGTGAGTGTGACAAGATCAGAAAGGACACAAGTGAAGTCTGAGTCATTGTTAATGAAAATAAAACACTTGTTCCAAGCTTCTCTTCTTCCTTTGGCAGAGACCTTGCAGCCACCATGCAGATGAGGACAGTACCTGCTTTTTGTTAAAGGACAGTCCGTAGGTAGGTCAGGCTTATGGGCGCTGTGGTTGTACAAACTATTCAGCTGTGCTGTTTAGCTCCTGGACAGTTGTCAACAGATGAGCATGACGGCGCTTATGCAAACATTGCTTTAAAAGAGCAAGTGGTTTCCCCCTTTTCTCCGCCATCACATTGGAGGACGTCGAGTGTTCCTCATCATGTCTTCTCACAGGACCTTTAGAATTGAACAATTCCTGGCCAAGAAGCAAAAGCCGAATCACCCTCTGCCCCAATGAATTCGAATGAAAACTGGTAATAAAATCAGATACGACTTCAAGAGGAGCCATCAAAGAACCAAGCTGGGTCTTTAAGGAATCACGCCTGAGATGTCACATCTTTATGCTGCATCAAGGTCACTCACCTCTTTCTTAGTGTAATGTTGGAAACAGATTGCTACTATCTGGATATCAGAGCATATTTTAATGGAAATTTTTTTCTCTGTGTGCTTCTGCATTTAGTTTGGCTTTGTAATAAATATGTAAAATCTTTGAAAAATAAATACATGAAAAGATAGCTGGTCTGCTCAAGAATTCAGTTTGCTGATGCACTGTATCCATCCGTCTTAAGACAAAGCCACAGAGAACAAGAGTTGGGTTCCTGAGTGGCCCCATAGAAACGTTCTTTCTGCCTGGAGCTCTACTCTCCAGACTAATCCATGACAAAGAAAGAAACTTCTGCTCAACTTCAGGCTCTTTATTGCAGGGCTCCTGGTTGTCTCAGCTCAGTCTACACCTATCTAATGCAGAAATTGGCATTCACCAGGCCCCTACCTGCCTGTTGTACAAAGATGACTCACTCGTGAATGATACATATTCCTTGCCCAAACAGAGTTGTTACTGAGTTATAAAGAAAGTGCTCTGGAAACAGGGTGGGAATCAGGGTGAGTAAAAAGGAAGAAAAACTGGGTGTCTCACAGACGGCTGGCATTTTATTGCTATATCATGGAAGGTTCAAATGTATGCTATTATATTTCTGTCTCAGAGATGAAAAAAATAAGTCCGCGGACACTAGGAAAAAACTTTCCCAATGGCCAAGATTAATCTGAACGTCAGAAAAGTGCCTGTTCCAGTCTTGAGTGTGTTCATTATTGACGTTCGCAGACTGATCTGAGTCCCCTTCCTCGGGAACAGAGCGGAATCTTCTTTCCTTCTTCCCCAGCACTCCTAGTAAGAGAGTCTCCATCATCACAGCCAATAAAAGTTACTTCAGTCAACCTTTACCAAGCACCTTCTATCTGTTCAGGATCAAGGAGGTGAGAGAAATAAAGGAAAGGACAGGGAAGGATCTCACCTTTGAAAGAACAGTTTTTGACCTTGTTGGACTTTATCTGAGCCCTGTGTTTCTGGACAACGGTCTGGTTAGGATTTGCTACCATCTCCGCCAGTTTGCGTTCGGAGAGCGGCTAACCACAGAGGACCCTGGCGCTTGCACACGCGGAGATGAAGTCTGTCTCTAGTTGCCTCATGGCCAACTCAAGACTCCCGATGACTCCCTTACTTACCTGCTTTGTGAATTCCAGGTCCCCTTCCTTTTCCTGAATTTTCCTCACTAGTGAATGTTCTCTCTAATGCGATAGCCTAGATAAAAATCATATCCTTACTTGGCTGGTGCATTTTGCCTTTCACAACTCGGGTGCTGTGACTGAAATAGGAAAGGACCTCACTTTTGAGACCTTGTTCGTTCCATCTACAAACCAAGCCCTTTGGGCTCCCTCTTGTACTTCCGGTCTGGGGATGCAGTAGGGAGCCCAGCTGCCGGCCCTATTTTCTGGACTTTCAGTCTATTATAGTAGAGTAAGTATTTGAAATGGATTCCTTTTGAACACTCACTTGACTTCTGGTACTGATAGCTCTTGGTTTTAGCGTCTGACAAATTTGTATTCTCTGTAAACTGATTAATGCAAATGTAACAGATGTAATGTCATGAAATAGCTTTCCTCTGGTGGATGAAAGATGACAACAGAATCCATTTGTTAGTCTTTTCTATTTGTCTCTTTGAGCTCAAATCAACAAAGACTTTGTACTTATGAAGAAAATGTCTCTGTGACATGGGCTGGTGAGTTTCGTATTTCTGAGTTAATGCTTGGACCCTAGCTGAAAGTTTAGATTTGAAGTTATAAGCTTTTTCTCTGTATATGCCTGTATGTCTGTAATTCAGAAAGGTTTTTACTGCTTGTTGTCTGAATGTGTAATATGTTCTTACCTCTAGATTATAGTTCTAAATTAGAGGATAAAATCTCTTGCAGGAACTGTGTTTGGATTTAGAGGTCAATAGGTACTTATGTAAATAAACTGAATATCCCTAAAATTCCCAGAGATGAACAAAATTAAACCTCAAATAGTTTTATGTGAGAAACAGATTATATGAACAAACTCAGGAATATTTTAAGAATTCAAGTTCTCATAACTTATGTAAATCACTGGCAAACAAGATTAGTTTGATAATTTTGCTTTAATAAAAACAACTAGATATAGACACAGTGGAAAACAGTATGAAGTCCCATGAAAAATTAAAAAAATATATAACTGCAATGTGATCCAACAATTCCACTTCTGGGCATTTCTGGAAAAAAAACCATCAACTCAAAAAGATTCATTACAGCATTCTTTACCAAAGCCAAGATATGGAAACAGCCTGAGCATTGATTGGTAGATGAATGAAGAAAATGTATCAGAGACATATAATGAATAGCTTTCAGCCATAAAAAGAAGGAAATCTTGACATTTGTGAAACATGGATGGAACTCGAAGGCATTATGCTAAGTGAAAGAGACAAAGACAAATAGTATGATCTCACTTAGATAAAAATCAAGCCCATCGATACAGAGAAGAGATGGTGACTTCCAGAGGTGAGACTGGAGGTAGATGAAATGAGTGAAGGTGGTTAAAAGGTAAAAACTCCAGTTATAAAATACATATTTCAGAGGGTGGAGTACACAGCATGGTGAGTATATGTAACACCATATTGCATATCTGAAAGTTTCTAAGGCAGCATATCTTAAAAGTTTTCAACACAACGAAATTTTTTTCTAACTAGTGGTGTTTGATGCAGACTAGACTTATTGTGCTGACCATTTTACAATATGTGCAGATATCAAAGCGGTCTGCGGCATACCAGAGACTAATGCAAGTTATATGTCAGTTACATCTCAATTTCTTTTAAAGGGCTATGTTTTCTCTGAGTTGTTGTAATAAAAGCACATATTTTTATTGTACTGTGTGGTAGTCTCTCTAAACGTATACAGATTCACTTATCAACTGTACTAACATTACTTCAACTTTGTGTTTAAGATTATGAAAGATGTACATGGCATGTAACCAAATAGAATCATTACTGTGAAATGTTTATTTCCACAGTAATTAGCATTTTGTGGTCTGTGAGCTTGAGGACAATTTCCAAGATCTTGAGGTAACTAAAAACCTTGGACTTCTACTAAATTGAGTTAATGAATGAATATTCATTGGATACATACAGCATTCTCTAATAGGAGAGTGTACTGAAATGTTAATTACTAATTATAATTTTAGGTTTATATATGTTTGCCCCATATTTTATGTGCTGCAGAGAGGCTATATGTATTCTGGGGTGCTCATTGTGAGATCATTCTGTAAGGGACAGGCAACTGGGAGCTTGCTAATCTGTCCCAATATGCAGGTCAGAAATGGGCACACGGATTGTGTGACACGTTCAGTTAGCAACCTCCTAATTTCCTCAGTGGAATAGAAGTCACTGTGGTGGAGAGTTATCTGTCTATGTGAGTGAGATGGCAGACAGAAACAACTCTTTATCCAATGTAGGCAGGATGGGCTTTGGTGAGTGAAGAGAGCAGGGACAGACCCAGACTTAGGTTGGCTTGACTTATAGTTTTCCCATTTTATGAAGGTTTGAAAGCCACATGCATTTAGGAGAAATCGTGCTTTGAATCTTGTATTTTGGTCTTTCCTCAGTTGTTGCCACGCGCTGCTGTCTGCTCACATGGCGCTGGGCCATGGTGGGGTCACAGCGCCCACCAGTCAGGATCACAGGGCGGTAATGTTACGTGAGCACTGGGCTGACAGCATGTTTGGGACATTGTTTTGTGTTCACATCCCAGCATGTCTATGAAACCCACCTGTGTACGAGATAGTCAACAATTACAAAACCAACTTTGTGCCATGTGAGTTTGCCCAGCTGTGTGCTGATGTCAGTGTTCGGAGCACAGCTCAGGTAGGCTAAGCGATGGCGTACAGCAGGTTCGGGGTATTCAGTGTGCTTTTGAGTTATGGTGGGTTTCCTGTCATTAACTCATCCTGAGTTAAGGAAGATCTGTCGTTTTACCCTAAACTAAAATGACTGGTTGCTGCAGAATGAGAAAGAGGAAAGAAGACCAACCCTAAATGGATATACATCTTTTGAGGGCGTTTATAAAGGGAATTTTATTTGTTGTAGTCAAGTCCAGTTAAGCTTTGGTGGGTTTATTTATAAGATTTCTGAAAGGATTTTAGTATCAAATGTTATGATGGTGCAAAATTAGAATTTGTTTTAATCTCTGTTGAAAAGATATTTTTTTCTTGGCTCATTGATTTGCTCTTAAAATGAGGTTGTAAAATGTTATTTTTTATCATCTGTGGAAATCTGCCTAGATAGCAAATAATTTGTATCTTAACAGAATATGGTTTATGTTGATTTTATTATATCCTTGATGATTCAGAGAAAACTAAAGTTATCACTTAAGAAGAGGCAAGGTTCTTTATAATCATATTACCCTCTATGTCTATTTTTTAATGTTTTATTGTCACTTTGAAATGAAAAGCTGTATGTTAAGTCTTAGCTGCCCATGATCCAATTCCTAGTGTAGGTGCTCAAATCTTCCAGTTTTTGATATCTGCTTCCATTTCTAAATGATTTTTTGTACCTGAAACTGTCATTGAGATTTCTCAGAGGATTCTCTGGGAAATCCTAAAACCCTTCTTCTTCCATTTTGGAAAAAGGGAGAGAGTTGAATAATGTTGATTTACTATGTTACTATTGGTGAATTGCAAGCAAAGAGTTGTGAAATCAGAAGATACTTAGCTTTCCCTATGTTAAATTTGTATGTATAAATTAATGTTATTAATACAAATACTTCGGAGTTGTGCATCATATGGGAAATTCTGAGTGATGACTTAGTGCCCTTGCTGTCTAGAATATGTTCCTATTTATTAGAGTCCTGGTTTTGCTTTATATTTACAGTCTTTTTTAATGTTAATTTTGTTGCAACTTTACTCCTTTACTTATTTGAATCTAGCATCTTCTTGGGCAGTAGCTTTTAAGTGGAGGCTTATCATTATGGAATTTTATTAACACTATTGACCCTGGAGGTTTATTAACCTACAGAAGTCTAGGACCTACTCCAGTCTTAGAGAATCTCCTTACTCGGTGTTCTCGAATCCTCTCTGGATCTCTGAACCCCTTTGCTTTTTGCTTGGCATACTCCTCATTTGTGAACTTTCTCCTTATTGCACAGGACTGCATACAATCATATCCTTGATTGTCTGGCACATCACGTCTCTCACACTTTTCCTTTCCTCTCGTTTCTACAGTTGAGTTCTCTCAATTTCCTCGCCCTTCTGAACCTCAGTTTCCCATCTATATAGGATGATTCCTTCCACCTCTGAAAGTTCTGAGGCTTGAATGAGCTCAGGCACGGGAAAGAACCAAGCTAAGACAATAGTAAATGTTCCTTAAGCATTAGTCTGGCTCCTTAGAGGGAAGCAACCCCAACAAGATAGGTGTCCAGAGTGGGAAGTGGTCGTAAAAGCACCAGTCCATGTAGAAAGTGCCTCTTTCTTCTTTCTCAGGAGCCCACAACCAGTTCCATTTGGAATTGCGTGTTGCATATTAAACACAGAGATTGTTGGAAAAATAATTTACCTTCATGCCCAATGGCCAGGAACCTCTTGAATGTCCCTCCCTTTCTACCTTGGAGTAGCTGGATAGAGGTCGTCTGTATTGTAGGTTTGCTAAATATTGTCAGGAGTCTTGGTGACTGTCAGACAGGTAACAGTGTCAGACTGTGTTCAGAACGCAGGTCTGCAGACAGGTTGCAAGTGACATTTTTGGTGAGGCTATGAGGTTTGCCCAATTCTCCCAGTTCTGTGTGAAGTCCCCTCCACACATTTCCAGAGGCCTGGAAGAGAAAAGGCTGAAGGAACTCAAAAGACTTCACAGAAGTTTCCAAGTCAGAGAACAAAGCCACCGCTTCACAATTCAGTCGAAAACTTTCAAAAGAGACCAACTTCAGATACACACAGTAATCAGAATGGTTTGCTCCTGAAAAGCCATCACCCGGGTGCTTAGCAGGAAGCTTAAACAGCCTGAATGTGAAAGGAGCCAATTTCTAAGACCCAGAGACTCAACCTCTGGCAAAGTGAGACTGTTTGGAGACCTTGACAAAAGAAAGCTACCTTATTTACTGCTTCTTCTAACTCCCAGCTCTGTGATCCTCAGTGATGTTTGTTTGTCATTTTCTTTTTCTATTTCCAATAATTTCCTCCTGCGATCACCTTCTGATTTAATGCTTAGCCCATCAGGCTGAGTTGCCTAGGGGAGAACAGCAGACTGTCATGAGGGCTCACAAAACTGCTTTAACTCTTTTTTAATAGGAAAAAAGAGAACTCTCAGTTGAAGAAAATATGTACTATACCATAGCTTCATCTTTACACTAATGTATGAACTACGACTGAGAGTTTCATAGGAGGGAGGGCCCATGAAGCCACCCCTGCAAGGGTCCCCATGTTCCTAATGCAGGCTTGCACTGAAGGAGCTAAAACAGAGCACCCCAGCGGCTCGGAATTGGTCTCTGTGGATGCTCCACTCTATCAAAGAGCCAAGGACAGTGGAGGACAGCCCCACAGGCACGAAGTTCTTCCAACCCTGTAGTCCTTCCCTTAATCAGAAGCCATCTGCTCTCCCTGAGAAGAGGAGAATCCTAATCCAGAAATGGCCTCTTATCCCTATTCTCTAGAGGAATGAAGTTTGAGAAAATCTTCATTCAACAGATAGTTTATCTATAAATAGTCGTCTCTAAGAAACCTAGCTCCTAGGCATGGCGACCCCCTCCTCCTCCTTCCAACATCTCAGAGCTCCTTTCCAGGACTCAGTTGAGGATACTAACAGTTGACTTGCTTCAGCTTCCTCAGAACTGCCCACCATGCAAATTCTCCACACGGATGTTATTAAATCTAGGCTTTTCTCTTACTCATCATGCCTAATATTAATTTGTTCATTCATCCAAACTGTGAAGAACCTCAGATAAGTGGAGGAACTTTTCCGTTCACCCCCACATCACTTACAGTGTCCTTGGAGACACAGAAACTCTTGCTTCCTTTCTGCTAGCAAGTTCCAAGGCCAACTCCCCCAGATCCGGGGTTGGTTTGTAAACATCGTCTTGCACCTGAGGCCTCAGAAGATTCCTCTGGCTCCATGGGGCTCTTTGCCTCAGCAGCCACACTCCCAGACTTTGGAAACAGGCCACTGGAAACCCGATTTGGATACTGCAGAGAGAGGGCCGGGGAAAAATTGCTGCTCAAAGCAAAAATCAAGACACCATCTGAGGCAGGATTTGCATCACATTTTCAAGACTTTTCATGAAAAACATCCATGTAATTCAAACCCCAAAAGACAGTCATAGAATGAACTAATGACCTTTATGTCAGTAATAAAAGGATGTGACAATAATTACACCGATTATTCCCTGATAATAGTGTAATTATAAATAGACAAATACACAAAACATGCACAGTAATAAATACACACAGAGCAATAAACAAGGTTAACTCCTGATGTCCTGATTGAATATTTGTGTGCTCTGTGGCAGAGCTCAAGCACACGGTATGTACACAGACTTCCTCCTCCGGGAGGACAGTGCCAGATACTCTGTGCGGAGCTGGTTTCTCTCCTCCTTTTTCAAGGAGCACATTAAGCTATTTCAGTAACAGTGGAAATACAACGAGCCGGCAAAGTAGATATTAAAATGTTCATTTTATAGAGCAGAAGAACGGGGTACCTCGTCAAAGACATACAGCTCGTGTGCTGTAGCAAATTCAAGTTCTGCTTAGCCTAACTTGAAAGACCTTGGAGTTCAGACCTTTGCAGGACATTGATACCTCGGGTTGGAAATGAACTTTCCAGGTACAGGAGGCGTGGGGTTTTGACTCGGTGCGGGGGTGCGGGTAGGGTCCCCTGTTGGCCCTGAAGCACAGGCCTCCCCAAGATGTTCAGACAGAAGCCCCCAACACTGTCACTTTAACATGTACATTATTTTGAGCTGCTGTCAGTCAAGGCCCTACAGGTTCATCAGAAATGTCTACCACTCCCTTAACTACCTAGGAGAATGAAATTTGGAAACATTACCCAGAATTATGAATTTTACTAGAAATATCTTTTTTTTTTTAAATTGGAGAAGCCTATCTGCATGGCAGGGTAAACATCTAATTAGAGAGCATCTGGTTTTGGTCGTGAGTCACCCTGTCTTGTTACAGGAATCTTCTCTTGTCTTTTATGGACTTTATCATTTTGTAGATAGTGCCAATTATTGTCAATAGAGATTTTAGCAATGAATATTCCCACCAACTATGTAAGGGGAGCACGTTAAGATACATCATTGCTGACAAGATATGTTTCCAACATTTTGCTCTTATATCATCTGATAAAGAGGATGATATTATCATTTCATTTTCATTTAATTATTATATGTTTGCTGTAAACACACACATATGCACACAATTGTATAAGTCAAGTTTTCCAGAGAAACCGAGGAAGAGATTGATTTTAAGGGATTCACTGATTTGGTTGGGGAAGTTCAAAATCTGCAGGTAGACAGGCAGGCTGGAGACCAGGGGAGGGCTCCTTCTTGCCCCGAGGTCAGCCTTTGTTCCAGGAAGGGCTTCAACGGATTAAATGAGGCCACAAAATGGGGGATAATCTGCTATACTCACAATTCACCAACGTCAGCATTCATCACTTTCATAACAACATCTAGAACCGTGTTTGACCAAACATCTGGACACCATGGCCCAGAAAATTTGACACAGAAAGTTAACCATTACAAACAAATATAAATCATATGTTACACATAGTATATATGATAGATAGCTATCTTAGAGTTTTAAATAGTTTGCTCTGATGATCATCATCATGTTTCTGTCTTTACGGAATACACCTGCCTTCTATGTCTGCTATCTTCAAAGAGGAAGGAACATTTGTATGCTTCTTTTTCCGCTAGGCTCTGTACTCACTCATTGACACACTCCATTTTTATTTGTGGTCCACTTTTTGATAGTATTTAACTGCCTATTTGTCCCACATACTATTTAGCAGGTATAAATAACATATATTCTACCTGACTATAAAAGATAAAAAAAGTCATAATACATGCTCTACTAACTTAATGCCCCTAAACTTTGTTAGTACAATTATTGTAGAGGTTTATAACATTTCACCCTGTTCTATAACTGGTGTTCACTTTGAAAGTTAAGGCTTCAATGCTCATTCTTTGCCTTTTGCTGTGGTTTCTCCATTTATTTCTTAATTGTATGAAGTTTAAGAGTTCCATCAAGAGGGACTCAGTGGGCAGTCTGGGTCCTGGCATGTGCCTCTGAGATTTTCCCAATGTTTTCATAGTTGAACTAATTTAGTCAGGGCATCAAATTGTTCACTTCTATCTCTCCTCAAGGACTTTGGAAGCACTTTCTCTCAACTCCCCCGCCCCCATTGTTTAGCCCACTGATCACTCAGTCTGCTTCTCATTTAGGCTGCTGTATTCTCTGTCTTGGTGACCCCATGTTTTGTTTAGCTGCCAAAATAGTCTTTATCTTTGATGCCATGTTCTTTTATCAGACTGTCTCTTGGAAGTAGTTTTTCCACCAGTCAAGCTTTGAGATCACAACCCTGGCAGACCATAAGTCAGATCATAAGTAGGAATAGATAAAGAGGAAGAGATGAGTCTCTGCTCAAAATGCCTCTTCACGCTCTCAAAGCATGGGAATTATGTTATGTGCTTTTTGCAAAGGAAGGTGATGGAACGAGTGGAGTTAGGTCTCTGACTTCTGCAGACTTTCAGGAGAAGGGGTGAAGTATTCCTGTATCAGAAAACATACCTACTCCTGGTTCTAATCTGGTCTGGATCAGAGCTGTCATGGTGCTGAGGGATGGGGATTTGATCTCTGTCTCCTCTTCGCCACCATTTTTTTCTGATTAGTCCTCAAAGCTCTCCATACACACATTCCAGAGCCACTATCATTTTCTAATCTAAGGTTTTAAGTTCAACTGTCCTCTATGAACAGTGAAACATTTCTGGCGATTCAGCAGTTTCTTAAAAATAAGATTTTAGTTTAACCATTTGATAGGATGACCAGGCACTGGGTGACATTACTGCTTAGTGTGGACCCACACTGGCTCTGCAGCCTTAGGGATGTGTGTTCAACCCCAGCATGGGGTCTGTGATTCTCAGGTCGGTTGGGGTGAGTCTCTTAAACGTTCTGAGCTTCAACTTCCTCACTTTCAAAATATAGGTGTTAACTGGACTTATATCCTAGGGCTGAGGAGGCTAAAATGAGATCAATAAAGTAAAATGTTTTCATTGTCCCTGGAAGAAAATAAGAGCTTCATGAATATCAGTTTTGCTCTCCAAGATGCGCTATAAGGAGCTGGTTTCTGGTGGGTGCCAAATCAGCAGCCAATCCCAGGGTTAGATTTTTTTTTTCTTAGAGAAAGCTGCTGGAGCAGAACGAGCACTGAGCTGGGAGTCACTATTTCTGGATTTAAATCCTGCTTGTGCCACTGATAAGTTATGCCACAGGGTGGGGGGTGGGGCATATTTCATCTCTCTGAGCCTGTTTCTTCAGCTGAAATGAATAATTCTTGTGTTTCCCTTTGCAGTAAACAGTCCAGGGAATGGGTGGAGTAACAAAGGGTATGTGAGCAGGAACAGGTCACAGAAATATGAGCATTATTACTGTTAATAAAAATATAGTATCAGTGTGTCCCCTGGTACCTAGTGGGCTAGCACACCTGGGAGCAGTCCACATACATCCCAAGGTCCCAGGTTCAAGACCCAGGTCTGGGAGGCAACAACCAATGTGAACAACTAAATAAAAGTAAACAAAGTACTTCCTCCTCTCTCTTCCTCCTGCTTGCCTGTTTGCCTTTATTCCTGATGCACCTTTCCTTCAAAAAAAAAAAGTGTCACACGGTAATTAAAATCTTGGAGGGGCCTTTCGAATAAGTCCCAGGGCATTGATAGCCGAGCCAAGACAGCAGTCAGTGCTGACCACTCAGGAGATGTCCCAGACATGGCACAGTGCCCGGAAGCTGGGGTTCCCAAGCATGAATGGGTTAAATTCGTCACCATCTACCAACTGTGAGGCCTAGGATGCTGCTACCTTCTCTGCTGCCACCTCCTTGACTAAAAAGAGGATTATGGCCGCCACTCACCTCCTTCGGTTGTTCAGCACATCACATGTGATGACATTTGAGCTCCACGCATTCTCGACCTTGGAACACTTCTCCTTAGCGAGTGCTCAGTCAGTGACAGTCAAAATTTTTATTCTCTTGGAAACATTATCATTCGGATGCAGAAGGTATTAGTTTTGGCTACTATGAAGTTTCCTTCATTTTGACTTTTTTTGCTGGGGAATGAAGTTCAGTTCTTATTTCAGTTCAGCTGTTTGGAGATTCCCATTTGCCTTCCTCTGAGGGTGCAGCAAAAACTGATTAAGGGGAGGGGAGATTTTGATCAAATCGACTATAAAAGGGACATCAAGAAACTATTTAAGTTCAATTTGTGAGTTAGTCTGCTCTCTTGAAGCAAATGATGACTAATAAAGGTTTAAAATTGGTATGGGGAAGAAGTTACAAAGAAAAATGCTCACTGCAGCTAAAAAAAAAATAAAAGCTCATTGTCTTCGGACGAAATAGCATAAATTTCCCTAAATATTTCTATTATATAAATGCACTCTCTTTATTGGAAGTGATTGGGTAATGCAATATTTTGCTTCATTGGAAACATTCTCTTTAGAAAGGAACATCCGCATCACCCTTGAAGGCTCTGGAATCTGTTATTAAATTTAGAATTCAATTTTGAGTGACTTAAAGGTATAAAACCTTTATAATTTTCCTCTACATTGTAGAAGAGCAAAGGCTGACCACCCGCCCCCTTGAAAGCACTTAATTATGATCACAGTTCACATTTTAGAACACATTTCGAAATGAATTATTTTTTCCCCATAAATATAACTTATTTAATTTTGAAAAAAGGTTTTTCTTTCATGAATTATGGTTTTATCTTTTGGTGTCCACGTAATTACAGCCAGGTCAGTTTACAACTTGAATACAACCTTAGACTATTAAGGTTCGTGGGCACCTCCTGGCATACTTCATTGAATTCTGCAATAGCCTCATGCATTTGGTGTGACTTGACGTATTTGTAAGGGAGGAAACTGAGACTCGGAGAGGTTATCTAGTATCACATGGGCTTGCTTTAGTTCCTCTGTGAGCTGGGAACCTCAGTGTGACTTGCTCTGTAGTGTGATCTGGAGTGGCCTCCTCCCGCAGGCACGAGGGACGTGAGTTTCAAAAATTGATTTAATCTCTTTGTTTTCAGACCTGTAAGATGAGAAGAGGCATCATAAGGACGTTGTAAGGGCTAAGTAAGCTTATAATGTGTAGAGCATTTAGCACTAGTTTCGCCTGGTATGTGGTGAGCCAAGGGGGAAATACATTAGTTAATTAAAGATAAGTTAAAATCCTTTTAGTAACATGAATAATCATAGCCAGAAACAGAACCTTGCCCCCAAGTTCTGATGAAGGACGTGCTCTAATTTGTCACCACTCTGGTCCAATTTCTTTGAACACACCAACTTTTTGATGGCTGCCATTCACCCTCCCTCTTTCTTGGTGCGGTTCTTTAAACAGACCAGCCTTGCATTAACTTGCAATTTACAACATTACAGATACCCACCCTGCACTGTGCCCTCAGAGAGATCGGGTTCAATGCTATTATTTCTTGGCATCGGCCCTCGCTTCCTGAGCCTCTTCAGAAATTTGGAGCTGTGCTTTTGCTCTGTGCCGCCCCCAGGGACCTGCGCTGCTGCTCCCTCTGATGAGTCAGCTTGGCAGGGCCAGGTCATTACTGAGTCCCTGGGCTCTGGAAATCTGGGCCCTGCTAATTTGCCAGCAGCCCTGAGACCCAAGCCCTGCCCGCTCTGGCTAGTTGCCGACCACACTGCAATCTTTCCTCATTGTCCGCAGTGTCTGTCTTTAATTCAGTGAGTGAAGCTCAGGTGTGGGTCACTCCGCACTAATCGTTTATTTAATACGCCTTCCATTTGTTAGTGGACTGACAGCACCGCTCTCCCGGGTGCTGGGCAGGGAGGCAAAAAAGCCCTTATTGTTTTCCCACCCCCTCCTGTGGCTCTGCTTCTCGTCTTCCTCTGTAAGCTTTCACTAACACAGCATTTCTTTCCTCACACCCTTCGATTTTCCTAAGTACAAATGGTCGTGGAACACTTGACGTCAGAGGCTTTATTTATAAGGCATTTCGGGCTCCTTCCATTCTTCTCATGCTCCTGAGTCCCTTCCTCTGACATTCATTGTAAAGAACTCCCGCGTTGGTCACTGGTGATGCCTGGAAGGGAGGCAGGAATGTAGGAGAACATGTGGGGCTGCCTGTCTGCATCGATGCTCAGTTTCTACAGCTATTCTCTACCTCTGTGATTCATATGTGCTCTCTAGCTAGATGGTTCACATCTCCTCTCTGTCTGATCCACGTCTCTTCCATACAAGTCGCATCTGTTCTACATGATCGCGTCTGTTCTCTATATGGCCCACATCTGTTCTACGTGATCACAGGGATCTGTATCTTCTACGTCTGTTCTATATCTATGTCACCTACTTCTATGTCTGCATCTACATCCACATCTGTCACTATGTAAGGTTTGGTTGACATGGACATGGCAGCCTGGGAATGAATTGTGATCAGATTGCAGAATTCTAAATCCGCAGCCACACTCTCAGGTGGTAGCCGGAGAACAAGACTGTCATCCCTGATTAGTCCTCAACAGGTCGCAGTGTTGCTCCTAGATCCTCTAGATTTTCAAAACAGGGTAGAGATAAGAAACTTATTGTCTTGAATGTGACTTCCATCTCTGCCAAGAAAGTTCTACTTTCATAAAGACACACTTCTATTTCAGGTCTCCCCTCACCCTAAAATCCTCCCTGATGGCGTCTGAAAATCACTGAGGAATTTATTACTTGACCCCATATCTGGGCATTGGATCAGATTACTTTGCCTCTTATGTGGACTCTTTCCTACTGTGTTTATTTTCATGCCTAATTGCTTAATGTGTACAGCTTTTAGCCCCTAAAACGTGGCACAAATCACTTAAATGTAGAAAGACTAATGTTCGGACTTCTCTCTTTCATTTTAATCTGCTACTGGATTATTTGTAGCATCTTCAGAATGCCCTGTCAGTTTAGATTGCAAAGCTTCCCGGGTCTTTTCCCAGACCCGTTGAAACTCCAATTGTGGGACCTAAATCTCTTATTGAAATGAACTCTTAAGGGCTTATGAAGTCAACCGAAGTTGGCTAACAATTACTTTTGAAGAAACCTCTAAAATAGCTGTAAGATTTCACTACCTTTCTATTCCCACTAAACCAGGTCCATATCACCCAAAACACACATGCACTCACACACGCACACAGACACAGACACACACACACACGCACGACATGTACTTTTTAAAAATTCAATCTCTCAACATCTAACAAATCTAACGGTATTTCACATGCATGAGGCACAGTGGTGGGTGTAGAGAAGTTTGCTCCCAACTTCTGTCCTTGAGGAATTGACAATACAGAGAGGAGCACATGTACTTAACTAGGGGACAAGGCAGGCAACAAAATCATGACTGAAAAACTAACCTGCGTCAAGGTTGTGCCCGGATACAGGTATTATCATGTCAGTACTGCTGTCCATCCCAGGAAAGGCAGCCTTGAAGTTCATTTGTCTTCAGTTGCGGAGCTGGGGAGACGCACCAAAGCAAGAAGAAAACAAAGGAAAGACATCAACACTTGGCTATTTTCCACTGGACCAACATTCCCTGCATGACACTGACCCAAGCTGACCACCCTCCCGGTCAAGATTCAACGCAGACAGGGCTCAGTCAGGACACCAATAGCGGCAGGCAACTGTGTGGCCATCGACAGGCAGGAGGGCCTCTCAGCTGCATGCACAGCTAGAAGACAGAATCACCCTTGTGTCTTCTCCTGGCCGCTGGGGTGGATTGTCAAAGACATGTTTTCTGGTCTCAGGAATAAAATCCTGCATGCCGAGTGACACGACTGATTCATGACAACCAGGAGGCATATGAAGACTGGCAATTTTTACTGACCCCTTCAGCATTATTTCCGAGAGCAGAGCCTGTCATTTCAGAATATCTAATGCTGGAAAACAGCTTGTGGCAGTGGTGCCATGGAAACAAACAAACAAAAAATCTTCCTCTGATGTGTACAAGACAAGAACTAAAGGAGTCTGAAGAGCAGAGAGAAGCAGGCTGGAGTTCAGCGTTGGAAGATGTTCAGAGACATTGGCAGGACTCCCCTGTGCCCCTGCAGATGGGCAGAGAGGGTCTCTCCTCTGTCTCTTGTGCTTGTGACTGCGAACTGTGCAGAAGCATGAACTGAGGGGTGGCTGGCTTTTCTGAGCCAAGGACTCTTTTCCGGTGACCTTGGGAGTATTGATGCTGATGCTTTGGTTCTGGGTCATATTTTAGTGGGAAAACAGTTCTGCGTCGCTTTGTCTAAGTCACAGCCATCTCTCTGTCTTCTTTGCCATAGGAAAGGTTTAGATGGACTAGAGTTGTCTAAGTCAGGAGGGACATTAGACTAGCTCAGGGAGCATGTTAGCAATACACATTCCAGAGACTGATCTAGACCTTCTGATTCAAAATCTTCCGAGGGAGGGCACCAGGATGCCATCTTGTGAACCTCCTCCCTAGAGATTTTAATGTGGGAATGCCTCTCGAGACACCGAGAAGCATCACCCGGAGCCCACACCCACTAAAGTCCTTCGAGCTTTGCATTATATGGATTCAGGACCCAGTTATTCCCTGTATCACACACACACACACACACACACACACACACACACACTCTCTCTCTCTCCCTTTCTTTCTCTCTCTCTCTCTCTCTCTCTCTCTCTCTCTCTCTCTCTCTCTCTCTCTCCCTCCCTCCCCTACACACACAGATCACCTGTCAATCTTTCTCTTTGATGGCTCCTTTAGGCACTGGGAGGCCTAAAAGTTTTGTCAACATTCAGCAAATGGGTCATTTGCTCCAGCAAAGGCCAGTCTCTCCCAGCGCTGCTGTCAGATTGCTGAGTAACGGTGACTGTTTCCAGAATAATATGCTGCCTTTGTATAAGTATTTCAAGCTTACTTTCAGGCCCTGGCACACACTTTCGACAGGACTGGATTGTGAGCCATTTCCGTCTGCCCAGCTCTGTGAGTTGGAATCTGCAGAATGAGGCCGACCTGGGAAATCTGTGATACAAAATCAGATGAGACCTGGCAGCCTCTTTCTGTCCATAAATCATCCAGGCCAGTGTTTTATGCTGAGTAAAGCGCTCTCCTCGTCACCCAGCAGAGAAAGATTTATGCCAAGTGAGAAAGAACAGTCAGCTGGTTTCTTCTCTGTGGACACCTTGAAGGGGAGGAGGAATGGGAAGTAAAACCCAAATAGCCCTGAATTGGGGGAATCTTGAATCGTTCCAGTCTGACTTAATTCCTACTAAAAACCTGCAGTGTTAGCATAAAGCCAGTTTCTGCTAAAAGGCTACACTTGGACAGGGAGACCTCGTTAGAATCAGGGAAAAAAACACTTGCTTGGGCAGAAGGGCTCTCCCCAAAGAGCAGGTTTGTGGCTGTGTAAGCGAGGAAGCTGGGGCAAATTCCTAAGCCATCCAGGTGGCGGGGGTGCGTTTCTAAGAGGACAGGTTTGGACAGAGGAAGAACTGAGTCAGCAGGTGCCATACATCAGTCCGTCTGGTGTGGGAAACAGAGAGGTGGCCAGAAAGGGTTTGTCCATTTCAAACCAGGAGAGGAAGGTCTTGACAGACACAGCACTGTCCTAAAACTATAGTATGTCATAACTTGTGTCATATGCGTATCAACTGTGTCACTTACATTATTGCATCTGCTGAATAGCTACTACATATCAGGCCTATAGATGCTAAAGAGCTTGAATGGATCATTCATGTTCATTGTAAAATAACCGTCAGATGTAGGACCCTGGTCACCCATGTGCAGGA
The DNA here is from genome assembly GCA_004363575.1 of Solenodon paradoxus. Taxonomy (NCBI): domain Eukaryota; kingdom Metazoa; phylum Chordata; class Mammalia; order Eulipotyphla; family Solenodontidae; genus Solenodon; species Solenodon paradoxus. The sequence continues at coordinate 123,846 of RJWH01002185.1, forward strand.
CTTAAAGGCAGGCCTGCTATCCCCTGGGGCTCGGGCCTGAGACACATCGCTTTGCCGCCTGCCAACGCTGCCCATCGTGTTTCCTCAACAGCCTGTCACTGAAGCTCTCCGTCAGCTTCCCCAGAAATTCGGTCTAGGGAAGGGAGGTGTTCTGGAGGTGGGCATGAGTTTTATAAATGGCTTCATAGCATTTTGCTTGTATACGTATCCCTGCTCATTAGCTCTTACAAGGTGACCCGCAGGAGTCAGCCCCTGCTTGATGAATGGAAGGCACAAATTAGAGAAGCGTTCGTGCTCAGGGGTTAAGTGCTGGCCTCACAGTTTGGAATGATCTGGGTTTTATTCCTGGTTCCACTGCCGAGGAGCCACACACACACACACAGGGCAAGTGCCTGCCTGAGTCTCAATCTTCTCGTCTGTTAAATAGATGGAGGCATAGGATGTGCTTGGAATTGCCATGGCAACGAAAGGAAACAAGGCTCAGATGTACTGAGCACGTTTCCAGCATGCAGCAGGTGCCCAAAACAGATGACGGGGTCACTTTCCCAGACCTATGAAGCGGCCGCCGGGTCTGGTCTGTGATTCTCCATAAGGACTGTTCCTTAGGAACCTGCCTCTGCTCTCAGCAGTTCCCTGGATGAAAGCGCTTTGTCTTCTTTGAGCTTGCCTGCTTGCAGCGTTGCACGGCCTCTACTTGCCTACACACCCCCTTTTCAAAACCGTATTTTTTTATTTTCCATTATGTACTTAAAATGCAAAAATCATACAAGCTTAGTACACTGTTTAAGGAATGCAAGGGTCTATAAAACTAAAAATGAACCCCATTCTAAATAGGTCATAGGTATAGGGGGCCTTCCAAACTTTTCTTTCTGATATTATAACAGATAGGGGTTTTTTTTTGTTTCTCTTCTTTTCTCTTTTTTCAAAGGTGAGCTCACATGAGACATGGTTTCCCACATCACGTTACAGATAACCAGGAATATTCTGCCATATGGGGAAAACATGCTGAGTTTTTGACATGGTTCTATGGAATGTTATAGTGTTAGCTCCAAATTGTATTCTACTGGAGTGAATCCAGCAATGAATGTGCTTGTATTTGTGATAAGTAATTTTGTAGAATGTGTTCCCAAAGGCAGCACTTTTAGGTCAGTGGAGTAGTGTTATAAGTCACCATTTTCTTTCTTTCAGATAACTAAATATAAAGTTTTCTCTTTCACTGAAGATGATGTCGGGCTATCTCTGCATTTAAACTTTGAATTATGTTCTTAGAATTTAGTTCTGAATGAGGAAATGAGAGTTATCACAATAGGATCTACTTACTCTAGGAGGCACTTGACATAGTTTCTCTCTCATCTCCTCCTGACCATGGAGTGAGTATCCCTGTCTCACAGATGAGAAAACCACCTGTCTAAGGAATGGACTCTGAACCATCATATCTAAGTGACAAATTAGGATTTGGGTTCAGGGCTGTCTAATTTCAAAACCGCTACTTTTAACCATCGTGCCGCGTCTCTCATTAACTGTGAGATAATCCTGGCATTTTCAGGCTTTGAGGGATCATTGCTGGGCTGAAAGACCACCGTGAAGGTCACATGTGAAGCGAGTGCTGTTCTGGGGAAATCGGGGGAGTGTCTGCACAGCCGTGGAATCAGCTCAGGGCGTCAAAGCTAACAGTCACCACTCCAAACACAACGCTGTGCATGAAGGTATTCTAAGTGAACTAAGACAGAGAAAGAAAAATGTCATGTGATCTCACTTATATGTGTAATCTAAAAAGAAAAAAAACAAAAACATACCACAGACTAGTGGTGGCCTAACGTGGAGGTGGGAAAAGTTGGGGGAAGGGTGCAAAGGTACAAACTTCCAGTTATAAAATAAGTCCTGGGGCAGTCCAGTGGCCTGGCGGACAGGATCACTGGACATCGTCCATATACACCCCAAGAACCCAGATTTGAGACCTAGGGCTGGGGGTACCAACCAAGACAAACAACTAAATGAAATCAATAAAAATGTTTCTCCTCTCTCTTCCTGGCTGCCTGCCCACTCCCCTTTATTCCTGCCTGCACCTTTCCTTTAAGAAAAATAAAAGAAGTAAGTCCCAGGGATGTCACGTACAGCTTGGTGACATCACCAAGCAATACAACACTGTATATTTGAAAGATGCTAAGAGGGTGGATGGAAAAAATTCTCATCACAAGAAAAAAAATCGAGCTGTGTTGAGGACGGATGCAAACTAAATTTATTGTGGTGATCACTTGTAGTATATCCATAAATCACATCATGTCCTATTTCAATGACAACTCATAAAACTGGGGAGGGGGAGAGAGTGATCAGCTCACGACCCAGGGCTGAGAGGGGGTAGCAAAAAACAAAAACCAACGGTAAGAAAAACAATAATCACTGTAGTACTATATGCAGAGCTGGGCTTGAAACTGCAACAGATGCTCACGCTCATCAAATCAAAGCAATAAATAAGGTTCACAGGGCACCCACGATCGGAGGCAGGCTTTCCTCACTCAGGGTGGAGCTGGAGTGTGCAGCTCTCGGCAGAGCTCAGGGGCTCGAGTCTGGAGGCAACTCTTCCTTCTTCCTCCCACGAGCCCCGGCAGCGCTGGGCCAGAGAAGTGTCCCCGCCGCGGGTGAGCACGACCTAACCCTTCACGGGACCGCGCACTCCGCCGGGGAAGCAGAGCCCCTCTGGCTCTTCGGGAACATGGGATGTGTTCAAGGCATGAGAGCTTACACGGATGTGGAAAACCTGGGGAAGGAAAAAGACATGGAAGTTCAGAGAAAAGGTATGATTCACTGCCCACTGGACCCCCACTGCCCCCTTCTACTGGGTGGAGCCTCTGGGTCGTGGGGTGGTGGGCGTGGTGTGTTATCACATTTTTGATGACGAGTGAACCTGAACCCTTAAGCTTATGTTTGTATGTCAAAGTCGCCGCAATTAAAAATAAAAAGAAATAAAAATCAGAAGAAAACACAAAAGAAGAGGTAATAATCAGCGGAGTCGTAATACTCGGAGCCCCCATGTGTGAGGACAAGTGAGAGCCTGCGGGGTGCTGGCGAGGGCAGGGAGAGCAGACGGGGTGGTGTCCCTGCGTGTCCCTGCGTGTTTGGCTTGTTGTGGCTGCTGCATCCAAGTTCACAGCCAAGTTCACTGCTACATCCAGCAGCAGGTCAAAGTTAAGGCACACAATACAAGGAGAGCACAGGGAAGCTGAACGTTAATCATTTGCTTAGGAAAAAAAGGGAGACATTTAACTGCAGAACACGGAGCGTGGAAATGACGCAGGAAGCGGGCATCCTGTGTCCTGTGACATGTACCCCCGTGACCTGGTGGAGGACTAGCAGAGCGAAATGTGATGGGGAATCTGCAGAGAAGGTCATAGCAGAGAAGAGGGGAGTGGAATTTGGGGGCATTCTGAAATGCTGCCCTCTGCAAGAAGAGGGGGAGTTTAGTAATCAGAGGGCTGGCCAGCTCTCCTTTGGACTTCAGGCTCCCTGGGGGTTTGGACCAAACTGGCTAAAGGCTAATTGCACAGCTCCTTCTGTTCAAAAGAAAGAACCGTTCTCACCTCAGCACCATCTGACTCCAAGAAGCAGCTCAACTCAGCTCACTCTGCTGCACGCTGGCTTCTGCAAAGGCAGGGCAGAATCAACCCCTCCAACAGGAGACAAAGCCCTGATCTCATCTCCTGAGACTGGTAGGACTTGTTCTCCTTCCTCCCACCCAGGTGTCAGCCTTGCTCTTCATCCGTCTCTGCCTTCATTTCAGAGGTGATACTCAACTCCTCTCTAGCACTCACGTGGACTGTCCCAAATCAGCCCCTAAAGAAACTCAGGGGACACCCCAGGGTGCAATCCCTCCCTAAGGCCTTCATACTGGGACACACGGGTCCTTTTGTGGGCAGTGTCCTGTGGAACACAATGATAAACCTCAAGAATCTGATTCAGGGTGCGCCCTTGTGGCTCAGGCAGCTAGGACTGCTGGGATGAGGACCTTGTGAAGTCTAAGGACTCGGGTTTGAGACATGGGGCCAGGGTGGAGGGGGCACAGTAAACAACTAAATAAATGGAAGTGCTTCTTCCTCCTACCTTCCTGCCTTCTTCCCTCCACTCCCTCCTCCACTCCCTCCTCCACTCCCTCCTCCACTCTCTCCCTCCTCCACTCCCTCCCTCCCTTCTACTCTCCCTTCTTTCCTTCCTTTCTTCCTCTGTTTACAAATTTTTTTTTTTTGATTCAGACTTGGATCAAATAATAACAAAACCACAGTTCACACTGGTACTTAATGAGAGATGAGAAAAGACAATCTTGTTGCCATAAGTACTTTAGGATTGAAAGTGCTGTGTTGGCTAATAGCTTCCTTAGTAAGGCAGGGTGAGGGGTGGGGGCTGGAAAATATACTCCAGACTGAGGGCGCTGTGGGGCAGAGGTCTTCATTTAATCATCTTATCATGGTTGTAACTGCTCTCTTTAACTTGGATTGATATGGAATAAGAGATTATCCATGACAATTAATTATGAAGTTCTGCTTTCATGTATTTTATTTTCAAACAATAAGACTAAAGAACATGCCCCATTCTTTTGAATACATTAGTGTTTTCTACAAAGTAGCTCTCGCCTCTAAGACCTTAATTCAGTCACCAAAATAAGGACCTGGACATTGATGTGCTACCATCTGACCCTCAGGCCCACAGTGGCCCAGTGATGCTGTTTGTAGCCAACAAATCCAGTTAGGGGACACACATTTCATGTGATTGTCATGCCTTTTAGTCTTGAGTTTCGACTAACTCTTTTCTTGACTTTTAGCGTCTTACATTTTGAAGGGACATCCAGTTCTTTTGACTCGCCAAGCTCAGTTTAGGTTTGGTGACTTCCCACTTAGATTCGAGAATGTCACAGAGCTGAAGCTGTGTCGTATTGCATCTTATCAGCAGTGGCACATTATAAATGAGTGACTTTGACCTTCTGATTAGGTCATTTCTGTCGGGTGTCTCCAATGAGAAGTTATTTCCCCCTTTTCACTTAATAAGTAGGGTGGGGGCACTGTGAAACTATGCCAATGCACTGCTTCTCATCGAACTTTCAACGTGTCTGCTTATTTACATCTGTGTGTACACACAGAAGCCTGTGATGTTCAATCCGTGAAGATCTAGTGTTATTTATCTCGATACTCAAATTGTTCTCAGTTTGACTGTGTAATCCCTTCAAACAGGCTTCTGTGTCCTTCTGTCATGTTCCCCTGTTCACGGACGCTTTCTGTCACAATAATATGTTTTAGCCTCATCTTTCACTTTCTCTGTCCCAGTTCTGAAATCAGCCATGACTCTGAAGATCCCTGGTTCCTTTGGTTGAGAATGGTATTTAAGAGTCACGGTTTGGGTACAGATTATTGCAGTTGGGGTGGGGTGTCACAGATGCCAGGTCTCTTCTACGGACAGAGCTGGGAGATACATGTGCGTGTGCGTATGTTTATGTGTGTATATACATATATACATATACGCATGCTAACATATACATATGTTCACACATTTGCTTCTATATTGACTTCTAGATCTATTTCTCTACATTCAATTTCTTAAGTTCACAGAATAACTCTTAATTCTAGTCTAACACCGCTGTTCATTGTAGCCATTCTCCCTTTGGTACTGGTAAATGCCCTCTTCAACAATGAAAACCAGACTCCCATTTTTGGTAACACATCTATTTATCTGATCAACTCCTCTCCTTAGCTTTCCATCTCTGCCACCACTCTAAGGTGGTCCTCTTCACAAAGCCCACCTCAGCGAGTTGCTCTGAAGATTAAATGACGTGATGCTGGGTGAGCACGATGCCTGTCACATGGCAGTGTGCAATAAACAAGAACCGTCACTAATGTGTCCCTTCTGGAAGAAACCTTAGCTGACAGCACCAAAACCCAGGTGCTTATCTGCACATGTCCCTCCTTCCTCACTACTCTCATCACCACCCGATGACCAGGCACTTCTGTTCCATCCCCAGGAAGATTAGAAGTCTTCTTGAGGTGAAACAAGTATGCAGACAGCTGCATTAGAACTTAGTGAGAGGACACTGAGGTCAGTCTTAACTCTCCCCCATGCCATGTGGTGGATCTGAGAAGCTTAAAAATATTCTGCATTAATCAGAAAAATATCTGCACCTCCACGTCCATAGTAGTACAATTCAGAGCCACAGCGTGGAAACAATCTCAATACCGCCATAGATGACTAGATCGGAAGCTGTATTATATATACTCACTGGAATTCTTGCAGCTAATTAAAAAAGATGAGATCGTGCCCTTTGCAACAGCCTTGGTGGAACTGGAGGTCATCATGCTAAGTCAGATAAGCCGCAGAGAAAAAGAGAAATATAGGATGATTTCCCTCATACTTGGCATATAAAGAAATTGAAACAAATAAACAGACAAATCAACAAAATTCAAAGGATGCAGGTGTGCCTGATGGCTTAGTGGTTAAGTCTATCAGACACAGTCTACATACATCCCAAGGACCAGGGTTAGTGACCTCGGGGAGTGGGCAACCAAAATAAACAACTAAATAAAATGCTCTACTTCCTCTCCCTGCCAGCCTCTCTCTGCTGGCCCTCATTCCTGCCTGCACCTTCCCTTTAAAAAAATAAAATGTAAAGGATGCAAGACTGTGGGTACGGGGGGTGGGGTGGGGGAAACAAAAGGAGGAAGGAGGGTACAGGGTGGTGGGAGAGGGCTCTAGCACTCTGGTGGTGGGTGACATGGACTGAGTGTGACTAACATCCTCAAAGACCATATAGCAATGTACACAAAGGAAATAATAAACACATTTTTAAAAGTTCTGTAAAATGATGATCATCAGAAGGGAAGGGAGAAGCGGGCAGGGGGTGAATTAATGGGGCAAAAGCATTTAGTTGCAGGGACACTGGACTTTTGGTGGTGGCCATAATGGGTAAGACACAGACGCTGAAGGAGAAGCCTGCATCCCTGAAACCTATGGAGTGTTCTAAACCAACGTGACTTCAGTCATTTTTGAAATGTCCTCTTTTTCATGGAATAGCAAAGCTGATGGCGACTTCATCCCTAACCAGGGTCTTGGAGAGGACCTGTCATTTTGCAGGACACTGTGAAGCCCATGGGAGCTGTTTCCCTGGCTGCCCAGAGCGAAGCCTCAGCCTGAGGACCGCACTGAACAGTCCACCCGATGCTCTCGGCAGTATCTTTTCTTTCAAGAAGATTTTTTGTCCTTTGGATTTTCAAGTGACTTCCTGCATTTTTTCAGTTCTCCTTTGAGTCAGAGTAGGCTTATCAGTTCCCTTCGAGCCTTTCCGCCAGTCAGACCAGCGCTGATCACACGCCACAGTTAATATACATAGGTTGCAATCATCAGCGCTGAAACGCCGTTTGACTCCCTGGGAGTCCCTGGGCCATCTCTCTTAAAATGAATAAAAACTGCACCTTCCACACTGTTCCTCACTCATTTGTCATCTCCGTAAGTCCTGCAGTCTGCCATCTGACTCACACTGGGACTGGTTTAACCTGAATTATGATTATTCTGCTGTATTGCTATAATTTAGCCCAATAGCACTTTGTACTATATTTTATTTTAAATAAATCCATTCCCTGGGAACCCAAGCCAGGCAAACCCAAGCCTCACTCCCCTTTGAAACCTTGGCGTTTGCATATTTCCCACCCTCTCCCCATCTTTTTTATTTAACCTTTACTTCCTCTCAGATCAGAAACTCAGATTCATGGTGATTTTTGTGGTTCAATCTTGACTGTTTGAAGTGTTGAATCCAGAGATTTGTACCCTCCCTCCTTCCCTCCTTTTAGTTATAGAATCAGTTCATGGTTACCAGAAGGGGAGAGGGACGACAAAGTGGTAAAAGGGGTGAATTATAGGTGAAGGCTAGAACGGGACTAGCTCTAACACAGTCCACACACGCTGGTTTACCATGGTGAGCACCTGAAACCCTTATCATGTCATGATGCAATGCTTCTGCCATAATTTTAAAATACAAATAAATAAAAGATTCATTACACCAGTGATAGAGTTGACTTGTGTCCTTGTCTTTTGTTGTTTCCTCCACCAAATCGCCAACACTCTTGGGAACAGGCTAACTCTCAAGCAGTCTACTGATTTTCCTTCCCTTCCTATGATTCTAGCGTGGTTGTCCCTCACCCTGGATTGTTCCCGAGGCTTTCACTCGCCACCCCAGCCCTCTGGCCAGAGCGTGAGCATGTGGCTCCGGCCTGGTCAGTCTAAACTTTTCTGGAGACATTGCTGACTGAAGCTGGACCGAAGAGCTCGCTGTGAGGACGGAAGTCTAGAGCAGTGGTGGAAGCAGAGACTCTGGGGATAGCCAGGCCTAGGAAGACTTCATGGCAAGAGGTTGGAGAGGGAGCAGCAGAGGAAAGAAAGACAGGAGAGAAATCAATCTGACAGCATCCATATCTTGAGCTAGTGCTCCCTGAAGTCAAATGTCCTCCAGTCCTTCCCCTAATTGGTTTGCATTCCTTGGTAAAGACTTCCTCTATACAGTTTGTGCTTCAGATAAGTTGAATTTGGCGTACCCTGGTAGCTTGGGTGCTAAGCCGAAGACTGGGACATAGACCATGTAAAACCCAAGATGAGGATTTGTGACCTGGGCCAGTCTGGACAAACAACTAAGGTAAATAAAACAAATAAGTAAAAGTGCTGCCTCCTCTTCTTCCTTCCTTCCTTCAAAACAAACAAACAAAGAAAACATGTCTTCCTCCGCCCCTTTAAGAAAAACAAACAATAGGTTGACTTTACTTCTATAATTTTGAATAAACGCTTCTTTACACGTGGGCTCTATAATGGAACAAAATGCTCACATTGTTTGCAGCGGATATTTAATAACTTGTATTAAACTGAATTAAATGAACCTGCCCAGAGGCAGAATGGCATAGTGCAAAGAGCATTTGAAAGTGGATTAAACTGGATTTGAATTCTGGATCTGTAAGAACTTTGACAAGTGATTTCATATGTCAGAGACTCATTTCTCCTCTTTCTTCATCCTGTATTACAGTCATGCCTTCACAATGACCTTTAGGTCAATGACAGTCCCCATATTTGATGGCGATATTCTCTGCCACAAAGCCTGGGTGTTAAGAAGGCCATGGCATCCGAGTCTGTGATGGCACACCAGTGTCAGCACAAAGTCACCGAATGGTGCATGTCTTAGAATGTGTTCCCACGTTAAATGACCCATGATTGCATAGTGATTTGCTTTGTTAATTCATGAACTTGTATTACCCATTTAAATAATTAAAAAAAAAGAATTTAAAAATCAAGCAGCGAATGTTGCTTTGTATAAGACACTGTGTTAAGCTTGTAAATACATCATCTCAGTTAATCCTCACAAGAGCCCGGTGAGGTTTTAGTTTAATCTCCAGATGAGAAAAAGAATTAGTTAGATCACGTAAGCGATGTGTTCAACCTTTCTTTCAATCCCATAACTCATTGTTTTCATCGTGCAAGTCTGCATAGGTTATATTTCCACCCAACTCCTACTAGCTGTTGGCATCGCTTTAGCAATTTAAATACCTACTTCAAGCCATACTTTTTTCAACTGAACAACACTCGTAAGACTTTTTCCTGTTCCTGCTCCATCTCTGGGACTGGACAGTAGCAGCCAATTTGTAAACCACTGTTTCCACGTTTATCTTCCCTCCCTGGTGCTGCCGAGCACTGATTCACCACTCCACGCGTCACAGGATATGAAATAGTAACTTTTATTTCTGTAGTTCCAAGGAGCTTATACAATCTCTAATTAAACAGAATCTCTCTAACACCCTGGCAGGTCCGTATTAGTCTACTGAGCTGAGAGAGACCCGGAAAGACGAACTGGGAGTCAGATCCAGGACTGACCCCAAGTCAGCCCTGTCTTACCAAGTCATTCACATATTTGACTCCAGAATGAGTGATCTCTCATTGCACGTACTACAGTTAACTCTAATTACCCTTCCAGAAAATACCTGGTTGAACCACATTTACTTCAGGAAAAATGTCTGAGTTGATTGTTCTAGGAATAAAGACATGGATATAACACACAGCTAATAAAAACTGGCCCTTTCTGGGACGAGTGAGAAAGGGCCACATGTCCTCATCTTTTAGTTTGATCGTAATGCAAGACAGACACTCACAAGAAGGGTAGTGGCGGTGGTAAAGGACACTGGAACTCAAGATCTTGAAATGAACTTTGCATTGTGAACAAAAGAAATGGCAAATATCACTGTTCAAAAAAAAAGATGGACACTCAAGAAACTTAGTCACCATTTTAAGAAAAAAAGATGGGCACTCAAGAAACTTAGTCACCATTTTTAAACTGGTGACTTCGGTTTATTCCTGCACCAAGTAACCACACCTGCGTCGGCACCCACAACAGTGGTCCCTCAGGGTGCAGTGGTCGTACATCTAGGTTTGTGTAATTACACTCTATGCTTTCGTACAACAATGAGATCACCTATGACATCTTTCTCAAAATGTATCATCATCAAGCAACATGTGATTGTCTTCACTACTCATAACGTGGTCCTCACACCAGCATCAACACCGTCTGGAGTTGCAACAAAAACACTAACAGGCCTCAGTTCAGAGCTACCGAGTCAGACTCTGCACTCTCAGATCCCCAGGTAGTTCCTATCAGTGTGAGTGGTGGAGAAGGTCTGCTCGAAAACACTCTTCAGTGACAATTCTCCAAGGTTTTATGACTGATGAGGTCTCCATCTCAGAGACCCAAGCAGAGCTGCTTCATCTGCTTCTGTCACCTCTGCTGGTTCTGTGAAGTGGCCCTCAAACACCTTCCAGGATAATGAGGAGTCTGTTCCATTGGAAAAGATGCTTCTGAGACCCAAGACATGGAGTCACAAATAGAGAGACATGAGAACTGTCTCAGTGCTCCTGTTTGGCTGTCAATGGTTCTCTCATTTTCTAGAAAGTTCTTCTGTGCCTCGTGTTGACAATTCAGAGGTGGGACATTCTGCCCCAGAGTTCCCAGTACTGCAGTAATAGAATTTGAGACTGCTCTTCTGCATGTTCCAGGCTTAGCTGGGCTTCCCCAACTCCCTGGAAAAGCAGTGCCTTCACCTGAGGTCATCTCTCAGGACACTGACATGATGCAGGCCTGCCCGTGTCTGTAGTCCAAAGGCCACTGCTGTGTTAGTCCAATTGACAGCCTGTGTGCTTCGTTGACATAAAAAATTCTTTAGATGTTTTCTTGTTGGTTTTATTTTATGGCATGGGAGAAAGATGTTTCTGATCCCAAGAATGGAATTCAATTTTGAAGATTACTCACCAGTGGGGAGTACTACAAAAGGCAGTCATTGAACAGAAATAATATTTTTTGTATTTTCCTAAAAATCTCTTGTGGCTATTTACTGTATTTCTGTGTGTGTGTGTGTGTGTGTGTGTGTTATTTTTGTCTTCAATGTGTGCACTATTTTGTCTAGTTATGAGTACTTTTATCTTGAAAATCTGGAAAATTCAGAAAAATATAAATGGGAGGTACAAAATAACCACACACAACGCTAAGTCAACTACTTAACATTTCGTTCTATTTCCTTTCACTCCTTTTGTTGCAGGATATTTGCCTGCTGTGTTTCTCTCTGCACCGTGAAGTGGGGCAGCTTGTGTTAAGATCTCTCCTTGCTTTATGACAAGAGATAGGATGATTGAGCTCCCTTACAGGGAGCAGCGGGATGAGTCAGTCTGAGTGACAGGGAAAGGACACAAATAGAGATGGAGCTGGACTGTGTCCTGACACTTCAGGCTTTGGGTAGTTGTCTCAGTTCCAGCTGCTGTGGATCATTCTTCTCCTTCTCCGGACCCCATATGCACACATGCCTATTCCACAGCTGTGAGGTCGGGCGCTCTCCTCGCCTGAGAGCCATCACTTCCTCCCCGGGGAAGCTGCTCTTGCTGATTCTGGGTCCCAGCAGAGAGGGGACACTCACCTTCTTCATTCTTTGTATGACGTATGAGCCAAAAGAAAGGACTTGAAATTCAGAGGCAGACAGTACTGAGTTCTAATTGCAATTCAGCCACTCAATCATTTTATTATCATGAGTGGGGTTACCTATGTTCTCTGGGTCTCTTAACCAGAGGAGGGGGTTACTAAGCCCCACCCCTCAGGGTCACTGTGCAAAGTTGAGGTGATGGACACTGGATGTCTGTGGATGGCCACTGTTGTTACCCCTTCTGTCATTTCCTTTGTAGGTTTGTGTTAAATCAACACTTTGAAGTTTGGTTTCATGCCCCATTTTTCTACGTCTACTTCTTTTACATAAATTCCTTCTAGGATTACAGAATCCCAGTACACTACCAATAGTCTCCTATCATTACGCACACACACACACACACACACACACACACACACACACACACACACGCTCTCTCTCTCTCTCTCTTTATCTCAACATATATTTTCTTGCTAGTGATAAAAAGATACAAGAAAAGAATCAAACCTAGCCTCAGTCCTTTGGGAGCCTTTAATCTCATTGGGGAGACAAGACTTAGACACAAGATACAATTAGAGAATAATAAAAGGAAGTAAGAGCCCTCAAATGTGCTGAGTAGAATGTTCTATGCCCGTCTGCCTCCCAACCCCATTCTTGCTTTATTGAACAAGATGGCCATGCTGCTGACTCGTGCTCCATCTCGAGCCCCCTGAGACTGCACTATTTCTATGGTGGGTGTGCACGTAACAAGTCAGGATGCTCTGTCGTGTCTAACTTTTCTGCCACATGTTGTATTTGGTTAGTTTCCCCTGCTTATCACCCTAAAAGTTCACTGTTTGTGTCTGGTCATTCTTCCATGCTGTCAACCTTGTAAACAAGGCATCAGCTTCTTTACAAAGACACCTTGGAATAAGCTCTTGAAGCAGTCGCCCTTGTCTGCAGTCTGATGTTTCCACACGCTCTCTCTCTCTCTCTCTCTCTCTCTCTCTCTCTCTCTCTCTCTCTCTCTCTCTCCTTAGAATCCAGACGCCTGGTGTCCATGGGGATGGAGGAAGGGACAGATCCTGATCCCCACGTCCTGATCCAGAGAGATGATCTTGGGCTGTCTTTTCCCTTCTCCGGACTTTGACTTTCTCTCCAGGGGAAGGGGCTATGTGAGAACTTGAGACAGACGCGTTGAGATTCCACATCCAGAAGCTGGTTTTGATGTGAGTGATGTCACCAGCAACCAGCTCCGCCAGCGAGGGGTGATCATCTCCAGGCAGCGCTGTCTACAGTCTTTCCCGCGAAAGGATGGCACTGACTGTGGGATTGCAGCTCTACTCTGAAGATGGTACAGTCTTTCTCATTTAGCCATGAGTTTCAACAAGACGCAGCAGACTGGGGAATCAGACATCAGGCAACAAGAGAAAAAGCTTAACAGGAGCCAATGTCGGTGCTCGGGTTTGTTAGACAAAGAAAGAGACAGTTGGCTGGGGTGTCTTTCATGTAAAGTGAGGTCCCCTGACGTTACATTCTGTGGCAGATGATTCCAAAGCAGCATGGGCTGCAGTGCCCGCCTTCAAGACCTTGGCATCTAGTCTAAGTGACAGGCAGAGGAGAAAGGGTGAGCGAATACGCAGAAAAGTGACAGGAACAGTGTCTGGTGAACTCACCTGGGGTGTGTACATGAGCATAAGGAGAGGATTAGAAATGGAGGCAACTTTCAAGGTCATCTCAAAAGTCACACTATTTGGACACTGCAAATGAGGTCTGGAGGGTAAATGGTAGAAGTTTGTGGAACCGTTAATAGCAGAGTTGGGACAAAGGCCCAGGTGTCCTCTTGATTGATTCAAGTTCATTTTACCACGATATCCTGCCTCTGCTGGGATTCTTAGATTTGGGTTGTTTCATCAGGATTACCTAGAATGGCTACATCGGAGTATTATTCTCCAGTGTAAGAGGCATGGTTTATCGGAGAGACCGATTCTTTTGGATTTACACAGGTGTTCGGGAGCAACTAGAGACTGAGTCATAGTCAGAAGCAGATTTCCCTCATTATCGGCAGTGCCAGCTGTTGCTTGTATTGATAGAGGCTCACACATAACTATCCCAAGTGACTGGAAGGGCCAGATGTGAAGAGCAGCTGCTTCAGTCAACTTGAGGTGACTCAGCAAATTCCCACCCTCCCCACAACAGAGTTTAGAAGGTGAAGGAATAGTCAATCAATGGTGCTCACCTCTGGGAATGAATGGACCATTTTACCTGTGGAGTTGCTTTCCTTGCTGATCAATTTATAATGTGAAAATCATATATCCTAGCTCTTCATTAAGTAACCATGATCAGAAGCCCTCTGCTGATGGAAAACATCTAGATCAAGTCAGGAGACTTGGATGCCTTCCTAGTAATGATTTTTTTTTTTTTTTTTTTATAAAGAAACATTCTGGCCTTTCCAGTGTATTGGTTACATACACTGTAATCCACTTCTTCATCTAGTCACTCATCACATAGAGTTTGAGCATTTTGTAATGATGCATCATCTTATCATTTCCAAATGTTTTAATGTGCTTGCTTACAACAGCCTTCTGGGCAAGGTGAGCGCAATTGTGCAGGTGCATTGGGAGCTCATGGGGGTGCGACACCACAGGTGTTAGCCTGGAAACTTTTGCTGCCACATCCTGGCTTTAGAAGAATGAACATTTTAGGGGAGTCAGACCTGGGCTGAGGGAGATTCGGGGACCAGCCTAAAGTCACACCACTGCTTCATGGGAAATTTAGAACGCATCGAAGACGTTGGACTCCAGGGGGTATTGCTCCCTGCACACCAGCAGCCCTCCCATACCAGGGAGCATCAGCTGGAGGGCCTGATCACAGATGGCTGCCCACCACCCCATGTCTGCCACAGAGGAATGACAAGGGAGGGCAAGTGTGCTTTTCTGACAGTTCTCGGGCAACACCGAAGTTGGAAGGCATGCTCCAAGAACCACAATCTGTTCAAAGTGGGTCGGGTCCTCTCCAACCCCTTAGATTGCCCACCTCTTCCTTTTAGAATTAAAATCTGTATTTTAACAAGATGTCCAGATTGTGGATTCCAATTTGGGGAGTGCAGTTCTACACGCAAGACCAGCCTGTGGGGCAATGGTCTAATATGAAAGAAGAGAGAATAATATGCATTTCAGTACAACACTTTCTATAGGGCAGACATGCCCCTAAGCACTTTGGGTATGTTATCTCATTTATTCCCATTATAACCCCCTCAAGAGAGACACTAACAGCGTCACCATTTTGGAGTTGAAGAAAAGCCAGGGTACAGAGGATTGAACAGTCATGTTTCGAAGTGGACTGTGCTATGATTTGGCAAAACAGATCATCGGTTACCAAATCAAAACTTTGATATTCATCACACTCTATCT
The DNA here is from genome assembly GCA_004363575.1 of Solenodon paradoxus. Taxonomy (NCBI): domain Eukaryota; kingdom Metazoa; phylum Chordata; class Mammalia; order Eulipotyphla; family Solenodontidae; genus Solenodon; species Solenodon paradoxus. The sequence goes on from RJWH01002185.1 coordinate 139,210, forward strand.
GAGATTCAACTCTTTCAACGTAGTCTACTCAGTTCCATGGGTTCCAAGAAAAGACCACAGACAAACCAATCTACCAGTGAGAGATGTGTTCTAAATACAAGACCCTGGACAGTCTAGTGTCTTCTAGCAAAGCCCATCCAATGGCTACCTGGAGTTCCAAACCCTACGAGGACCCTTTCTTGACTATCTCCTTTGAAGACACCTCACAGGTCCCGAGGTATGGAGTCTCCTTTGCTATAACAAATAATAACAATAGCAAATAAATAAGTTTAAAAACAACAAAGAATATTCAGTACAAGTGTGTTCCTTGGGGTCTTTACCAACACCATCATACCTTCCTGTCTACCTCATAGACCTATGAATATGAAATGAAATAATGCATGAGTGCTCCATATATACATGAGCTTCTAAATTTGTAATTGTGAGCTTGGAAGTGATATTCCATCTTCCTCTCCAAGGAGGGTCCCATGTTTGAAGAAGAGACCAGATATTATTTTCTTGGCATTCATGATGCCCAAGATGGTTTTCAATGCATGAGACACTTGCTCAACAATTATTTGTTGAATGAAAAATCAATAACTTTTGAAGAGAAAAAGGAGAAGAAAACTCATGCTCCAGTCCTTTCTCAGGTCCTGGAGTTCCTCGTTCCTCCAATGAGGCCAAGAAGTTCCTAAGTGTTTGAAAGTGCTGTTACCACCTGGGCAAACTGTCTCCAGCACTACCCTGAAGCTAGCCCTTTGTAACAGTCATAGAGAGCCATGTTTGCCTCTTTAAAGTTTCCTTGCTTGCAAGCTGCAGGGAATTGCTGGTGGGAATTCTATTCCGTTGCCCAGAACATCTATCCTGGAGCCGCCAAGCGGAGGCACATTTTACAGCCTGTGGAGCTGGTGTGCTCAGCATTTTAGCCGAATGCCTCTTGCTCTTGCAATCACACCCCATGTTTAACAGAAGGAGAAAATGGGTGCTTCTGTCAAAAACTTGCATCCAGCAGAAATCCTGGCAAGCAGAGCACCATGGCCCCGTCAAAGATTCTAAAACCCTCCAGCGACAGTGAGTTCCAACTAGCGTTCAGATCTCAAGAGACCCCTTCCAGTAACGCCCGAGGGTCCCCATGCAGAAAGCACACAGGTTGTCTGCATATCTTCTTTCCTTCCACTGGTGCTGGCTGGGGCAGCCTCTCATCTGCTGCTGCCTTGAGCCCATTGTCTGGTGGTCGTGGTTCTGAGAGAGGCATCCAGAGGAGCAGGCGTGCCTTCACCCCGGTGTGGGAGGTGGTAAGCAAACCACTTCTGGGACTAACAGCGGTCATCTCAGGGCACACAGGCTCTTGGGTCAGAGTTTAGACCGGTGTTTGCAGGCAGCATCTTCTCAGCTGAGGTCCATCCTGCTGGGTGTTTCCCAGGGACTCAACTCCAGCAACGAGTCCCCTTTCCAACATTCTCTTCCTAGGCCTTCCTCTCACTTCCCCCAGCAGAGGACTGTGCCCGAAAAGGGCAGGGCTGAACTGAGCCAGGTCCTCCTAGCTCCCTGGGCTGTGGTCAGGATTTCCTGGCATTTCTGGGAGCCCGTTTCTCCTCTCTGCCCAGATGCATGGGTAGAGGGTGGGGCTTCTTTTTGAAAGATCCTCCTCATCCTGAAAGCTGGTGTCTCCCTGGATCTTATACCCCCCACACTCCCCCTCCTTCTTCTGTTCCTTTCCCCTTGTCTTCCTGTGCACATGTCTGTCTTCTCCAGGAAAAGAACATCTCTCCTCTACCCTAGAGCTTGATGGGTACCAAGGGCAGGATGGATACACGGCTTTTGAAGACATGTGGATGTGGTCAAAGATGGGGTGACTGTGGCCATTCTCATTGACTTAAGATCTTCTTTTGGAAGGTAATTTTAGGGACTGACACTTGTGTCTGGGAGTTAAACATCACAGAGGAAAGGCAGCCCATTGCTGGCTCGTCCACTTTGGATTCAATCCAGTTGCCTGGAGGTCCAGGTGCAGGTGGCCCCCCGAACCCCACAAATTAGCCATCCTGACTGTCACCTTCCTGAGGTAGGATAGAGATCCCACCCTACAAGTGACCGCTTCCCCAAAGCAGTCTCGAAAAGAGACTGTGACCATGGAGTTCTCCCAGCCTCCCTGGAAAGGGACATGGAGGCCATGGGGGAACTTATGCCCACTGAATTTCAGATTCAATCTCAGCTTTGCTGGGTAAAGTTTCCCTCGCACACCCAGGGATGAATACCATGTTTTCTCTGTGCTGCTGGGAGGTGGAGAGGAAGGGAAAGCTGCCCTGAGCCCACTCTTACTTTGGGGATGGAAATTCTATGAATACCCTCGAAAGTGACCCCCTGGCTTCCCACCCTGGGGGGCAGCCCCTAGTGCTTCTGCGGGACTCAGTGTGGGGGCTCTTGGGTCCTGGGGTTCCTTTCCTAGTCCTAGGGGTGGTGACTTTTCCTTAGAGTTTATCCATGATTTCTCCCTCACGGGCTCCCCCGATGTGGTTTGTACCCTTGTCCCCACAGCTACTGGTGTGGTTTAAGAAGGGGCTGAAAAGGCCTTGCTTTGTTTTTCTGATTCTATCATAGAATCTGAAGGTCCCATTGAGTGAGAGGAGCTCTTTAATGAACGTCCCAAACCACTCAGTGGGAACACTTGCTCACCGTGTGCTTAGTAAGAGGACCCTCGCTCCATCCTCACATCTCCCACCTGCTGTGGTGAGACCTTGGACTTATTCACCTCCTGACATTTTGGTTTCTACATCTCTAATGTAAGGATAGTCATAATAAGGTAATAAGAAGACAACAAAGAAGAAGGAGGCGGAGGAAGAAAAGAAGGACGGGAGGGCATTTAATTCTTGTGAGGATTAAATGAGTTAGTATATTTAAGGTACTTAGAAAAATGCTTGGCACATAGTAACTTCTCATTAGCAGCAACTGCTTTTATGAAAACAAAACTAGTAGAAACGGTCTTTGTGTTCAAAGGAGGTTTGTTTGTTTTTTTAACTATCCCTGAGTATAATATACCTTTAAACTAATTTTATATTATGGGTTTGCTGCTTCTGATCAGAGTCATCAAATACAGCCCTAAGGATCATGCTGCCTTACTAGATCCAGAGAAAAGTCTTGTTATATAAAAGAGAACACTTCATAAAAATGTTTCAGATGTTTTTCCCTCCCTGGTCTTATGAAGACAAATCCTTCCTCCTTCATTTTTCTCTTGTCGTGTTTGGAAATGTGGATGCCTGTACTCTAAGGGTCGGGGGTCCAGTGCACAGTGAGGGAAGGCTCTCAGGACTGGGGAGGTGGGTGGGGGTGTGTCAGACATCTGCAGACGTGTGAACCTGTGTTACAGCATATACAGTATTGCCCACCAGTGTTACCTCAAATTTAAAAAGAAAGAAAATTTAAAAATCAATGCAGAAACAGAACAAAAAGGCAGATATTTTGATTGAGATAATGCAGTCAGCATCTTCTGAGCAAGCACCTCTTTGAAGTACAAGGATCAGTGATTTCCAAGTTCCTGCAGGTGCTTCTGAGGACATTGTGGCTGGACTTGGGTGGGTGGCTGGGCTGTGGTGGTACCAGGGACTAATTTTCACATCCGTGTCAGAAATGCAGGGACAGAGGTTCATGCCAGGAAGAGTCTTTCTTCTTTCCACTGGAGGGCGCTGTCCCCTTTGGTGGGCGGAGACTCAGGGGGATTCTGGGAGGGATGAGGGCTTCATCTCTGATGTCTTAGTGCTTCTGGTGGAAGGTGTCTAAGACACTGACCTTGACCTCAACGAGCTGGTCCTGAAGTCCTGTGAGCCTCTGCTGCTGAAAATTCCAAAGCAGGAAAGCTAATGCCTAATTTAGAAACTCAACTACAGATGCAAATATTCTCGCTGTTAATTATAAGTTCAAACTCAAAGTGATAGGATCCTTACCAATTATAGTTAGTGTCCTCTTGCAGAGAAGATGCAGGAGGAAGCCACACATGTTGTAAATTGATTCCTCACGTTCAAAGGTTAGAATGAATATATATTCTGACTAGAGGGCGCACAACTTAAATTTCCTTTGATTCAGAAAGTGCTGCCCGTCATTCTGTCGGTCTGATAACATCGCACTCTAAGGAATTCTAGACGTTCTATGGTTAATTGAGTTTCGGATAAACTCTAGTGTGACATATATTTAGTTGCATTCCTGACAGCTATCTAATTATGGATTATTTGCAGGCAATGTGTGCAGGATATGGTGACACACGTTAATAAATACAAGTCCAGATGAATAAAATGACATTTTCTAAGACGGAATGAAGGGCAGTTCAGTGGAAGGGAACGCAGAGTCAAAGGCTGGGGAGAGAAGCGTGAAGGTGTGTGTGCGGGGCAGCGAGGTGGGGAGCAGGGGATGGGGAGCAGTGGGTGGGCTCCTGTAGAGAGTAACCCTGGCCATGATGACAATAAGAGGCACCACACTGATGGCACGGGGACCCCTGCCGGACGCGGTGCCCAGTGTCACACATTAGGAAATCACTGCATCTTCACACAACTCTGAGAAAGATCTGTTTTGTTTCCCATTTTACAGATGGCAAAACTGAGGCACAAGGCGATTAAACTGCCTGGCTGCAGAGAAATGACGAGAAGGCTCAGGTAGCAGAGGTTCTGTGTGCCCGGGGAGGAAGGAGTAGGGGTATCTTAAACAGAGAAGCATGGCTGGGGGAGGCACAAAAAGGTTTTAAAGTTAATTACTAAGATTATTAAGGGTTCTTCCTCCCAGACTGTGCTCTTATCCCTGGAACCTGTGATCTCCACCAGTCTCTGCTGTTCCTCAGCCTTCGGGCAACATAATTGAAAGGTGAGCAGATAGAGGCTCCTCTCTCTTTTGCTTCCAGCCAGCTGCCTGACCTTGGATGAGCTCTTCAGCTGCCTCAGACCTCAATTTCCTCCACTCTAAATAGGAACCATCATCCCAGGACTGTTGTCAAGATCAAACTAGATAAGGTTTGTAAAATATATGGAACAGAATCCCGAACTCATTATCAGTAGCTATTAAGAGGGACTCCAAAGAGCCTCATTTTCACAAAGCTTTATCAAGCCCAATTATCTGGAGTAGAAGTGATCCTTGAGTATTGATTTACTCACCTTTCTTCTCAATCACAGCGCCAACTCCTTGGGGACAATGACAGAGTCTCCATGGGCATCAGAGTCCCTACACCAGCGCCTGCTGAGCTCGGAATGACTCCAGCTGAAATCCTGACCACAATTCACTAGCCCAGTGTCAGCCTTGGGGATGGCCAGGTCGAGGAGAGTCACCTGTTGACTACTGAGCAGGTGTGGAAGAGGCAAAGAACTGGAGAGACCACTGTGCGGGTCAGTGAAAAGCATGCACACAGCAGGAATCCAAGTGGGCAAAGGAGCCTGCAGGGGGACACCTCCTAGGGCACCCCGCTTGACCCTGCGGGCTGTGCTGGCACCCCACACCCCACCTTCCCAGTGCCCCGCCTCCCCTGCTCTCCGGGGCCGGTGTCATTGTGAGTCCCCCTGAGGTTCATTGCACTTCTCACACCTCACTCCCAGTGCCTGAAAGCTGAGGCTTTTCCTGAGGATTGCATCAGGAGGTAGTTTATTATAAATTATGAGTTATAACTATTCACTTGTGTTTTGAACCAGCCACTATCCTCTTTCCTTTACAAAATGTCTCTAATTTTCCTCAAAACACCCAAACAGCATTATTATTATTATTATTATTATTATTATTATTATTATTATTATTATTATTATTATTATTATTATTATTATTATTTACTACTGGGGAAGCTCTTCAGTGATGGCTTCAGGCCTCTCACTGGTTTGTAGTTAGAAAACTGTGTTCTGGCCTGAGCTCTAGCTGGCTGGCCCCTCAATGTTTTCTCTATAAATTGGGGATCATTGCATCTGCTCCACTTTCTCAAGATCACAGTGACAAGGGCAAAGTGAGAGTGAGGTCACAGCATGCTGTCACTATGTCCATGCCCCGAGCCAGCCCCAGCCCCAGGCATTGTTTCCATGACCCTGTACATCTGCAGCCCCACAGCCAGAGTTGGCCCTGGGGGTGGTCTCCTGACCATGTGCTAGTGAGGACTCTGTGACTCTGTGAATGATTCTCAGACAAAGCGGTGGGCTCCCCACTTACTCATGTTCTCATCGAGGCAATGAGGACAGAGGAGATAACTTGTCGGGGAGGTCTGGAGAAAGTGCTAGTGGAACGCGGAGGATTCTTTAGGGGACATGGGGTGTCAATGGCTGCTGCATGGAGCAGGCGCCCCAGAGGCGATGCACACCCTGGGGAGACACTGTGCAGCTGGCTGCGGGAAAGGGAGTCTGCCTGGAACACAGACTGAAGAATTGGCCCACCTGAAGCTGGGCACCCAGCTCTAGAAGGGATCCTGGGTCAAGTTTGTCCGTAACCAAAGCTGGAAAGAAACAGGCGTGTGATTCCCTGAGACTGGCGACACACAGTCCCTATGGCAGTCACAGCTGAGCACGGCACTGCGGACCAGCGGGAAAGCAGTCTCAGCCCCACCTGCCCCAGAAGGCTCTTAGGAGAGGCAGCTGCTCATCCACCCCGACGCCCAAATAAAATAAATGTTTCTTTCTTTTCTCTCTTCCCGCCTGCCTGCCTACTTTCTGACTGCACTTTTCGAGAAAGAGAGACTGTGATTGTAGACAGCAGAAGCCATCATTCACAGAGTGAGGGGTTAAACACTGGAGCTTGACTTCTGACATCTGACATTCTCAGCCACGTGACCTCGACCAAGTCAGCTGTCTCCAGGTGTCAGTTCCTCTGACAATCCTGCCTCAGAGGGCCGGTGGAACTTCTTTGTGAATGAAGACACTACTCACCAGAAGGCTTTCAGCTTGTGGTGATGATGGTATGAATGGGGGTCTGAATAGCAGCACCCCGCCATCTTCCTCCTTGCACGCCTGACCCCCAAGTCGCCTCCTGGCACAGGGTAGGCATGTAATTATGTCTAGGAGCTAACAATGCAAATCATAGAGCTGCAGGGGAGGAGGAGGCTCATGAGTCTGGCCGAACCCAGAGCCAGTGTTGCCCCTGAGTGGGATTTGCCTCACATCTACCCATCCGGGCAGAGAAGTAGAGGTCACTCTGAATAATATAGCCCTAAAAAAATCCAACTATGCTCTAGATCAGTGATTTTCTAGCCTTCAGCATGAGATGGGTCTTTTCTGAAGGAAGAAATACAGAGAACAAATTTAAATTACTGTGTGTGCTAGTTTAGTGAATGAATGAATGTGGAACCAGTTAGATACTCTTACTAAGGCCTATGCAACTATAAAACCAAAACAAATGTTGGAATTAGATTGAAAAGAAACTGCAACGCAACACGATTCAAGCGGATATTCACTTAACACAAGGCAGGGTGTTGGTTTGTGAAACTGCTCTGACCATTCGCTGTGAGTGAGGTGTCGCACTTGGAGGACAATTCTTTTATGTTCCTCTTGCTTCTCCTCTCTTGTGTGGCGACTCGTTTCTATCATGACTCGGAAAACTCAAACAGCTGTGAAGCAGTCACCGTATGACATCATAAGCTTCATACTTGATAAGAAGATATCTTTTCTATAGAACACATGTGAAATGATTTTCACCTTAGCTGGGAACACATAAAATAGTCTTGTGGCGCCAAAATGCATTCATTCAAAACCTAGTTATTGAACGTCTTTTATGTTCCAGAGAATCTTCTTGGGGCCTTGGGCTACATCACTGAACAAAACAGAAAAAAAAAAAATCCTTGCCCTTGTGGGATTTAGATCACAATGAGGGAAGCCACCAACACTGTGTTATAACCTCTAACCTTGCTAAGAGACAGATCCGAATTCTTCCCACGACAAAAAGGAAATGATAATCATGTGATCAATATACGTGTTCAAATATTGCTGTCATGACAATCATATTATGCTGTGTAAATACATCCAATCAGTATGTTGTAAGCCTTAAACCTACACAATGTATACGGCAAATACATTTCAATTAAAATGCATGAAAGTTAAAATACAAGGTTAATAAATATATAGCATAGAGTATGTTAGATGTTAACAGTGAATTGAAGAAAAACTAAATGAGGCAGATGATGTCATTGTAAACAGAGTGGAGCCATCAGTCCTCACCGAGAAAAGGTGCTTTGAGCAAAGACTTGGAAGAGATGACAGAGAAAGGGAAGAGCCAGTGTGAAGCTGCAAGAGCCTGATCAACAGGTCAGCGGTGCCAGAAGGCACCAGGGAGAGAGTCCAAGAGTTCTCAGGGAGCAGATCTCAGAGATCCACATAGGCCGTTGAAAGGACTGGCTTCTATGCAGAGAAGGCTGAGTCAAGACACGACGTGCTCTGACTTGCCTTCTGGTGGTATCACACTGGCCTTTGTGCTGAGGTTAGACCGTGGGGTCTGGGAGGACCAGAGCTGTGTCAGTGATGTGGGAGAAAGATGATGGCGCTTTAACCTGGCTGGTAGCTGCAGAGCTAATAATCAGTCTTGGCCTGTGGTTCAAAGAACCAAAGAGGTTTGCACTGGTTTGCATGTGGAGTGAGAGAGAGGAGTTGAGTCTGCCTTCAGCAGCTGGAGGGTGGAGCTTCTGTCCATCATCACAAGGCAGTGGGCAGGCAGTGTGTGGGGTCAGGTGTGCAGTTGGAAGTTTGGGAAACCTGTGTTTCTTTCAAGTGATCCTGTCACTTACTGTCTTGCCCAGTACACTTTTTGTTTTAAAGGAAAGGTGCAGGCAAGAATGAAGCTGAGTAGACAGGCATGCAGGAAGAGAGAGGAGGAAGAAGCATTTTATTTTATTTTTATTTATTTGTTCACATTGGTTGTTTTCCTTCCCAGTCAGGTCCTGGACTTGAACCCCGGGGTATGTGGCTTGGGCTCCTTTGGAGGCAATTGACCCAACCGCTGCTCCACCAGGGCATTCCCCCTGAACACTTCTGAGTGTGGAGGGACAAAGAGACATGCAGGAGTGCCATTCAGGACCTCCCAGTCCAAGCAAGGTGACGGTTCCCCAGCAGGACAACACATGCAGATATTCAGTAAACTGGGGTTGATGACCAAGACAGAGGTGTGGGACGGAGTCGTATGTTTGGGAGCTGGGCTTTATTTATGAAACTTAAAGCCATGTGACTGGATGACATCTCTCAATGAGTGAGTATAGCTGAAGGTGAGAAGACCAAGGAGCAAAGTCAGAGGCATGAACCCACTCAGGATGGGGGCCTCCTGCTCTGACAGGTAAGAGAGGAGAGGGCAGCCTGTGAGGCCAGCACATGCAAACCGATGTGTAGAGGATCCCGGACTCACTGTGAGGTGCTTTGGTTGCTTTAAGAAATGCTTAGATTCATGCTATCTGAATGTTAATGCAAAATTCAAAGCTTCCTGTGGAATCACTGATGTCTCTAGAATATTCTCGGGTTCCTAGCTTGCGAGGCAGTGTCTCAGTGAGCAGAGCACTGAAGGCTGAAGATAATCCTCAGTAGGAAAGGGGTTCCATCCCATTTTAGGGACGTGGGAAATTCCTGGTCTCCTTTTTTATGTGCAGGTATATGTATGCCTGCTGAAAATTAATGTTTACATCTGTTTTCTTTTTCTTCTTCACACTCGCCTTTTATCATATTTAAAAAGAAATAACAGTGAGCCCTGGTGAAGCAGAGGTTAGGTTAATTGCCTCTGAAGGAGCAAATCACATACTCCTGGGTTCAAGTCTCGGGTCCAGGGGGAAGCAACCAGTGTGCACAACTAAATAAAAATAAAATAAATAAAATGCTTATTCCTTCTCTCTTCCTGCCTGTCTGCCTACTCGCCTTCATTCCTGCCTGCATCTTTTCTTAAAAAAAAAAAAAAAAGAAAAGAAAAAAGAAAAAAGAAATCACTGCAAATTTTTTGAGTCTACTTCTACTTCCATCTTTTTTATTTTTTTAATTTCGATGCTCCTGCCCTAAGTTAGGTCTTTAACTTAAGCTCTCACCCTGCAAGACTCTCAGTCTTCCAGACCCAGGAAGCTGGAAAGTCGCCTCACCTCTAACCTTGGAAGCACTCTATTCTAAGGGCTCAGTTCACCAACTTTATTTGAGTGGAAGCCACTTGCTCTCAGGAAGTGATGACTCCCTAAACTGGACCTAAGCCAAGCTATGGGCCCTATTACTCAAGAAGACTAGAAGATTCAGGGTGAAAATATGTTCTTCCTACCCAGGGGAGTGCTGACTTGGCTGAGGAGGCTCTGGGTTGAGGGGCAAAAAGTCTGCGTTTTTTGGATTTGTGCCAACCAAGTTCCTTGGGTCTCCATTTCCCAATGATCTGGCATGAAATCCAGAGTAATGTTCACCCTTGTGTGGTCTCAGGGATTCTTTAAGAAATAAAAAAATCAAAGGGGCATATAATTTAGATCCAAATGATTTGGGACTGAGATCTTAGTTTGGCTGATTATTAGCTGTGTACACTTAGAAAAAGCAAACAATTTCTTCGTGCCTCAGTTTATTTGCCTATAAAATAGGTATTACAGTAAAACTTCACAGCATCCTGGGAAATATGTAGGACAACAAGTGCAAAAAGAAAGTTTATTTGCACCATTAAGCATTATGCAAATGTTCACTGCTAGTATTGATGTATTACCAATTTTAATATGTTAAGCGAACATTACATTTGTTAGGCAAAAGATCTAGAAGCAACTAGAGAACAATAGAGGACTAGAATATAAGGACTTCTCTCTGTCATCATGGAAATGCTTGTCTATATGAGAACGAGTCAGTCATTTCAATCTCCAGGACTGTTGATAAATACGGAGATTTGCTTTGATTCTTGGAGCTCAAGGCAAGTTCACTATTAATTAGTTCTATTGTGTCCTTCACCCTTGAGCCTGAACTTGGTTGACTTACCATTTGATTGGATAGTACTTTTCTTCAGAGAACTCCCTGTATTCATTTATTTATTCAACAAAGGGTTATGGAGCTTCTGTTTTGAGCTAGGCAGTGTGAAGCTCCTGGGGGCATTTGTTCCAGTGGCAAAGATAACTGAAGGTGATCATTATGGCCCAATGAAGCAGGTGCTATATTGTAGGGAGGTGGGCAAGCCAGGTCAACGTGACTGAAGATTTCAGAAAAGGTCACTGAGGAGATGTCAGGGGGCATTACAGGAAGAGAGTAAGGGGTGGAGAGGTGCCATTTGGGGCTCACGTGGGCGGGAGGAAACAAGACACTGGGGCTCAGAGATTCAGGAAAACAGAAGGTAGAAATGCATGAGTGTGTATTTATGTGCATGTGCCTGAGAGAGACAGAGACTAGAGGGATCGAGGAAGAAGGGGCTGATTGGAGATGTGCTTATTAAATAAATGCACAGCAGACACAAAATCCTTCCCCTTCCACATCTTAGTTTCTACTGAGACTGACAATTCATCTACTTCTGCAAACTTCACTTTGGCACACTGGCCACACGCCAAGCAAGCTCCGTGCTGAATGTTAAGGATAAAAACAAGAATGCGACATTGAAGATGACGAGGTCATCCAGAATCCTGATGTCAAGCACAAAGCCCTTTTGGCTAATTTATTCAAGTGTTACCTTCTACCCCACCGAGATCATCAATCTCTCAGCCTTACCTGTTTTTCCACTGTCTTACCCTCATTCCTCTTTACCCAAATTCCAGAGTCTAGTACTGTAGCCTCACCTTGCAAAAAAATCTTAACTTTATTCTGATCCCCTGTGCAAACATCTTGCAAAATTCCAATCTGGTTAAAACCAATGCACATTTACTCTATACCCACATCAGATAAGTTGATCACGGAAGGAAGGAAGAAAAGAAGGAAGGGAAGGCGGTAGGGAGGGTAGGAAGAAAGGAGAGGAGGGACATGAAGGGGAAAGGGGAGGGAGGTAAGATAATGAGAAAAGAAGGAAGACTGGAAGTATGGAGAGACCGAGAAGAAAATACACACACATCTCTGCTTAGTAGACTTCTTCAAATTTATGATCATAAATCTCAGAAGAATACTTTAACCAGATGATCCACCTGTATTTACCTAAATGGAGAAATCCACCTTCACATTCTCTGAGGTGATATTTTACAATTTCCTGCCTTTTCCACCAATCTCTGCACCATCTGCCAACCAATGAGCTTGCCTCCAAGTCATCCCTGGAACCCCCCAGCACATTCTCCTGTAAGTTCTCCCAAATCCTTTCCTCTGGAGCCACACACCTGCCTCTAGCCTGTTACACTGGAGGAAACACCTGCTTAGAACTAAGGGTCACCCTTCCTTTTATGCTTTGCTCAGCCTCCTCACCTTCTCAAGAACTTTGAAAGAAAAGAGGACAGAGGCTGAGTCAAGGATTTTTCTAGCTTCAGAGTGGACTGATGTGCCATTTTCCCAGGTTATTTCCTATCCCCCTTTGGAAGAGGCTGCTCCTTCATGGTCTCGGACCAGGGAGTGGCCCCTAATATGATTTTCTCATTGGTGCAGTGGGCACATATCTTGAAGGGTTGTTGTTGACACCCAAAGATTCAATGGAATTGGAAACACTTTGCAAGCTACACAGAGGGACCTGGTGGATGGGGGCGGGGGGCACCTCTTCTGCTTTGAGACAGTGGCTTATACAGGTCTTCATCTCAGGTGGCTCAGATTAAGAAATGTGGATGAAAGGGCTGTTTTAAGAGTAGACAACATAGGTTGAGAGACCCAGAATTTAGCTGCAGTGTGAAGCAGCTTCTCCCCAAGGGCTCACGGATGAGGGAAGGAGACTGTCACTGGAGCTCACCAGGAGGCAAGCAGGCTGATCAGCACATGAGTCCCTAGTAGCACACAGTTTCTGCCAGAGGACTTGAGGTCAGAGCAGACTGGCAGAGGAGGACACTCCTCTCTGACCTCTAGTTGTTAATCTAATCCAGCAGAGGTCAGAGGAAAGGGAGCCTGGAGAGGTCAGTCCGCAGGGGCAGCCTCTAGGCCCAGAGCAGGACAGAGACGTGTGGGGAGTGGATCTGGGGAGGGAGGTGATTAGCAAACAGAAGACCAGCGCTGAAGCCAGTCTGGAGGAAAGCACTGTATTCAGTAGCAGACTGTTACAGCAAAGATTCAAATTCCAAGTGGAAATATTGATGTGGGGGGACTATTCAAACATCAACTGTGCTGGTATGTCCAGAGTTTAATTTTTATCCTGTGGAGTGGGGTGGCCCTGGGCTCACCTACAAGGCAGAATCTGAGACAATTGATTTAGTTCATGGATGGTGCTAGAACTTTAGGGAAGGAAATGCAAACACCTTCCAATTTCCTATTTTCCTATTGCCCCCCCACCCCCCACATTCGTTTCTTCTGAAAGAGAGCTCAGTTATTGAATAATTATTTGCCCAGAGCATGCATTTGATTCTCTCCCTTGAGATTTTCATCTGGGCTTGGTAACAGTCAATCCACAGGCTTCCTTCTCAACAATATTAACATCCAAGATGGTGAGATAAACAAGCTCATTAAAAAACAAGTTGTTACAGGAAGCAAACACCTTAGACTAATAAAGCTTGGCATCCTCTGTGGTACACCCAGGGAGACTGTATTAGCAGCCTTGATAGCAGTCTGCTTTTAAGGGAAAAGTCCAGAAGGCAGCCAGTTTATCCTGTAGAATTATTCGGGCAGCCTCACCCATAGATAAAACCATGGAGAAATGTGGGACTGCGAGCTCAGAGGTAAACTGCTTAGGTATCATGCTTTTTGGAGTAACTGTCCCTCATTTAGGGGACTTCTTTTCATTCATTGAACAGACACTTGCTAGACACCTGTTGTATGCACCTGTGCTGGCTATTGAACATACGAAGATGAAATCAATACCATCTCAGCCTTAAAGGAGCTCACATTTTTCTGAGTGATGGGAAACAGACCCAAGAGACGAAGTCAAGCACAATGATAGACACAAGTGCAGCGTAAGCCTGCGGAAGCACAAAGAGTTGTAATCAGCCTGAGCAGAGCTGGAGTATAAGAACGGGCAACTCCATGGGATCTGTGACTTTATTATTTATTTTAAGGAGTGGTTAATATATTACATGTGAAGAACTATCTGAGAAAAAGAGGCCTGATCTTTCCTCCTGCTTAGACACCAATTTAATTTATGGAAAAATATTTCACTAGAGATCCTATGACTTGATACTACTTGGAAGATGGTACCCATGCCCAGGCCCAGAACCATTCTTGAGGGTGGGCAGAGAAACAAGCATTTGGTGCCCATGTGGGACTCAGACACCAGGCACTTAATACCTGGCTGCATATGTTAGAAGTCCAGGGAAGCCAGGACACTGGAGCCTGATCTGAAGTGAAGCGGAAGGTAGGTTGATGGTTCAGATGAGGTCTGTAGATTTCTATCTAAACTGGTCTGATTGGGGAGGTATTTTGGAGGTGCAAGGCCTACCTGGTCTGTATTAACGGAGACTAGGAGCTCTCTGACCTTGGAGAAGAGTCCTAGAGCAGCTCATCCATATCTGAAGAGCAGGGTATGTGAGTGAACGTAAATGACATTGTTTTAGTTTCCACATGGTTTTTGTTAGTATATAGAACACATTGATATTTATGTGTATTGATCTTGTATTCCATGATCTTACTGAACTCACTTATTTGTTCTAGCAATGTTTTTGCGTTATCTCTTGGGATTTTCTATGTACATAAGAGATCACTTTCTATGTAAATAGAGACAGATGTTCCTTTTAAATCTTTAGGCCTTTATTTGTTTTTCGTGTCATATTGCATTATCTAGGACTTAGATATAATGATATAATGTTGAATAAGAATCACTAGAACCTAACATCTTTTCTTCATCCATGACCTTAGGGAGAAAACACTTTGACTTTCATCATTGTATATTATATTAGGTATAGGCATTTTTTGTAGATCAAGTTTAGGAAGTTCCCTTCCGTTCTTAGTTTACCCACAGTTTTTATTATGAAACAGTATATATTCTGTTACATGCTTTTTCTCTATTATTGAAGGAACTGTATGATTTTTCTTCCTAAGTCTATTAATATTGTGCATTACATTGAGTTTTTTTAATGTTGAAGCAGATTTGTATTCTTGGGTCAAACTCCTTTTGCTTATGATATAGTATCCTTTTTATGTATAGCTGGAATTGATGTTCTAATATTTTGTTTAGGATTTCTTTTGTGTCAGGTCATGAGGTATATTAATCTGTAGCTTTTTCATATATATGCATATATATATATATCAGTATAATGTCAGTCTCATAATTTGAGTTGGAAAGTTTCTTACTTCTTCAAATTTCTGGAATTGGTATAATGTATACCCAAAATTTTGGTAGAATTCACCAAGCAAGGTATCCGAGTCTTGAGTTCCCTTGTTACAAAAGTTTTAACTACAAATCAATTTATTTAATAGAGATAGGTTTAGTCAGATGATCTGTGTATGTTGAATGCATCTTGGTAGCCTGCATTTTTCAAGAACTAATTCATTGCATCTAAGATTTCAAAATTATGTGTATAAAGTCATAATCTCCTAGAATCCTTTTAGTATATGTGAGAGCTATTCATGTCCCCCTGTTTACTCCTCATATAGGTAATTTGTGTTTCTAAAATTTTCTTCCTTTTTTAACTTCCTTTGGTCAATGGGGCTAGAAGCGCATCAGTTTCATTATTATTGTAAAGAGCTAATGCATGGTGCCATTGATTCTCTCTGTTGTTTCTCTCATTTCAACATCATTGATTTCTGCCTCTCTCTTCATTGTTTCCTTCCTTCTGCTTACTTTAGGTTCAACTTGCCCTTCTGGTTTATAAAGGTGAACACACATGTAATTTGAGACTTTTATTCATTTCTATATAAATATTTAATCCTTTAAATTTCCCTATAAACAATGATTTACATGTATCTCACCTATTTTATGTGTGGTTGACTTTCATGGTTCTTGCTATTTGTCCTTGCTGCTTAGTTCGGCTGTGGGGATATCTTTGGGTCAAAGTTGACAAACAAAAGGGAACAAATGTCAAAAAAAAAAACCCCAAAACAAACGAAAGAACACCCTCAACCCATTACTGGTTATTATTCAAGCTTTTACTTCCCAACCCAATCTGGATGTTAATGTGCACTTTTCCAAATTCTTGGGGAGTTGGTTTTTGCACTATATTCAGAATCTATCATTGTAATCAGTGGGAGAGATGAGCCGTGGGCTAACTCCATCTTGGCCAACACCTGGAATTCTGTCTGATCCTGAGATTCTAGCAGGTATATAATAAAGAAATACTTATTGGAAGATACTCCTCCTTATGGGATTTGACCCACACTGTAACGGCTTCACCACCACCAGCACCTGAGGAAGATGTCCTCTGTTCCCAAAGGAATGCTTCTACACTCATGCTTTCAAAAGAAACAGGAATTCCCAGACTGCTTTCAGACTTGGAGAATGATACTCAGCAGACTTCTGCCTTGCTGAGATCACAGTTGAGAAGTTCTGACCAGAGAATAAAGATAGAGGAGTAAGAGGACTCCCTCTGAGCAAACACTGTCCATCTGTGGCTACCCCAGTCCAACTGAGAGCTCTTTTCCTTTTCAAATCTTTGTTCTTCTTCCCCTTTCTCTTTCTCTTCAGTCCTCTAGAACACAAATTGTGTGGACAGTGGACTCAGAAGTTTTGATTGTACATCTCTCTCATTAAAACTAATTTTGAGGGTTCACCCCACACACACACACACACGCACACACACAGAGACACACACAGAACAGACAAATTATGTAATTGTAGGAAACCCACCTATGATGCTTACTGTATATATTAAACACTTTTCTAAGCACTTGATTTAATTCAATTATTGATTTGATTATTAACTACTGTTAATCTATCAGGTAAATATGAGTCAAGCATCATTTTGTTCCCATTGCTTTCAAATTAAAAGTACATATTTAAAAAAGTATTTTGAGGACTCTTCATACCATTTTCCAAAATGGCTTCACCAGAAACCAATGAAAGAATGATACAAAACGAAATGCAGACTTTCACACTTCAAGAATAAAAGTGGTTACCAGAAGGGATGAGGTAAGGGGAGGGCGGTGAGCAACTCAGGTGAAAGGGGACAACTGTATGGTGACTGGCGGAAGCTAGAATTTGAATGGTGAACTTTGTAGAGTTTATATGAATGTTGATTTGTAAATCTGTATACCTTAAATCCATGTTATAAACCAATAGTACATCAATTAAATACGAGGAACATAAACAATTCTATGTTAACAGACATGCCAATATTTTACTCTCACACCCATTCTAGGCATCTTGTACCCTTTGGGCTGCACACACACCCACTTTTGAGACCCCTGACTTACTTTGCTTACCTGGAACTAAGTGATCTTCGGTCTGGTATTTCTGAGAGCCAGTTACCTCGTTATCACAGACAGGAAACTGAGACACAGGAAGGAAGTTAATGACTTGCTGACAAACTGCTGATACCTACATGGTTAACTGAGAATAAATGGTAGAGCTGAAATTTCAGTCTTCTGTCATCCAATTCTCTTTCACCAAATTCCCCAGGCAGGGCATTTTCAGCAGATGCCCAGAATCCTGCTAACAGAGAAGAAGGGCATGTGCATCCGAGGGGAGGTGGCAGGAAGGTGGAGCATGTAGGGTTGTGACAATTCTGGTGGCCACTCTCCCAGGTCATAGAAGCTTCAGATCCCCTGAGGGGTGGATGGATCTCAATCCAAAGGAGGAAGTCATCTTTTCCCTTCTCTCCCTGGAGTTGACATCCCTGTCTTCCTTCCTGTCGCAGCACAGAGGGACAGGAGACTTCCACCATCTCACCCCGCCTCTCCCTCCCCCCTTTTCTCCCTGCCAGCACCTATCAGCTCTCACCAGCCTCCTCAGTTCCAAACTGTTCCTTGCAATTCACTAATGAAATTCCTGTTTCTTTTGTAATTGTGTTTTAATGTGGTTCATGCTCTGATACCAACCTTAAATCAAACTCTTCTCAGAAAGCCTATCACAGGGTGACAAGCTCTGTTCTGCATGTCTCATTACAGAAACATTTATTCAGGGTGTCCTGGATAATAGGAATGGCTGCTCTTGAGCTCAGCAATGGCTCCATACGCTACTGTCCAAGGATTTCACTCCCTCTCCTGGTCTCACATTGCTCCTGCCCAAGGTTCTCTCTTTACATTAGATGCACACGGGGGTGGAGGGAGGGGCCAGGTTGACCTGGAACTTAGAGAGACCCATGTAGCAGAGATCAGAGAAGGAGGTTTTCAGTCCTGGACTGGGTGGTTGGTCCGGATTCCAACCAGGTGGTTTTCTCATGGTAACACCTTCTCTTTCTAAAGCCTCTCTCATCTCGCTCTCTAAAATGGAGAGGAATGCTCAGAAAGGAGAGGCTGTGGAGAGAGCTTCAATGTTCTGGGAGGCCCTGGCAAGAACCTGTAGCTGGGATACTTCATGGATTTTGTTCAGCAGTTGAGACATGTGGTAGATCCCTTGGAGACTCTGGACCTCGAGATAGGGCCTGAGGGTGAGACCACCATTGAGAGGCACCTGTTTATCCCAAGGAACAGAGAATTCTGGGCAGACTTATCTAAGAGTTTTGGTAAAATATCACCCAGGAGGTGCACAAAACAGCATGCTGAAAGGATTTTTCTTTTTCATCCAGAATTAACAACTGGGACTCAAAGAAGATGACTTGGAAGATCAATATCTACACATTCTCACAACAATCAGAAGCAACTAGAGTCAGACACCTCTTTGGGCATGTGAAAACTGAACTGCCCTTGCTCAACTGTTACATAATTATTGAAAAGTCTGAACTCAAGGATGTAGAAACATTCATTTTTTTCCCCTAATCATTTCCTACAACTCTACAGTTGACCTTCTTTTCTTTCCTGCATTGACATCTCAGGCAAACTAAGTTTTCCAGTCATTTTCAGTTATTCAAAGTCCAGGTCAATCCATTTTGAGGTATCAGAAACTCTGCTCCCCTTTCCCTAGCTCAGCCCTGACCTAGGACCCCAACAACCAGGAGGAGGAAGAGTCTTCTGCTTTCTTGCCCTCTCTCTCCTGGTTCCATCTTCACTGGGGTTGGGGCTTGGGAATAAGAAAATAAGAGGGCAAAACACATCCTAGGCTCACATCCTAGGCTGCTGGCTATTGTACATAGAATGACCTTGGAGGTGCTGAGTTTATGCCCAAACCAAGGTAACATCATACCCAGAATTTAACTGGATTTAAGTGAGATCATCTGACTAGCTCTTTCAGAGGTAAGCGTTTTCTGGCCTAAGAGACAGGAAGAACCAGGCAGGAGTACATGTAAGTATCACAGGGGCAGATAAATACAAATTCAGTTAAGGCAAGTAGAGGCCATTGCAAGATTTCTTTCTCCATGAGTGACCTGGAACCTGGCCATTGTGGGCTCACAGGGTCATGTGTCCTTGTCCCTAGGTAGGTCATCTTTTGACCTCAACAGTGGAAAAGGGGTCCTCAAAGTTATTGGAAGATCTAATGTTTTTTCATCTGGAGGAAGTACATTTTTAGGCCCCAGAAGCATTGGCACTGTGTACACAAACATAGAAGAAAACCAAACTTACAGTATAAAAGTTTTTTATCATCTCTACATGTTTGTGTTTCAGGTGTTTTCACAGGTGAAGAGACTCTCACAGAGTAGCAGGTCAGTCTTGTGATTCTTATTCAAAGTGGTGAGTTGATTAATTAGTGTGAGCTCTGAGTAGAAGTCTAACACTTGCATTCGCGCATTTAAGAAGTCTTAAGTTTTACCTTTTTACAAGTTAAATGTCTTAGATTTATAAGAGGTATTCAAGCACATGGGGAGGAGGCTTTTTTTGGATGTTGTTCAGCCAGACACCTGGGAACTTAAAAGGGAAATTAAGTAATTTCCTGTAGAAATGCAACTTAAAATATTTAGAGGAATTCAACTAAGTTTGCAAATGAGGCTAAATGTTAATCCAAGGCCCCTCAAAAAGCAATTGTTAACGATTGCTAGAGCTATAAATAGAATAATAGGATCTGTAGGCTGAACTTAAAAACGTCAGTAGTACCAGATTTTTGAGTTAATGGAATATTAACCTCAAAGTTAGAGTAACCTGAATATCATTTCCTTGCAGTTGATATGTCCTTTACGCCCACTTGTCAGGGTCCTGTGTTAGTTACTGCTTTTCCTCAGGGCCATACTGACCCCCAGCAAAGCCCTGTGTGTCACGGATCTGAGTGCGATGCTTTGGGGTGGGAGACAGGGGCTCCCCTCTCTGTACTCTCCAACACAGCATGGCTTCCTCTGATGTGGTCTCTTCCAAGAAACTTTTGATAGCCCAGGCTCTGGGCGCTGCCTCTACTGAAGTACAGCCCTTAAAGCTGCGGTAACAGCAAGATGCCCCAAGTCTCCTCTCACGGTGTCTGGTATGATCCCCGGCCCTCTGTCCACCATCCCGTCCTCTGCTCAGACAGGCTCATGGAAAACAAACACGTCAGCTTGGAGAGATATCATTTGTTCCTGCTCACGGGTACCCACAATTTCAACAAGTAGCTTTCTTGGGATTCTTTCCCACTTTTAGTTTGGGGTGGAGAAAAGAGTCCACAAGCTTATGACCTGTGACATCAACAAATCCATCAATTCTTCTCGACAATCCTCCATGTTTTCAAATAAACTCAAGGGAAGGCGTGGCTGTGCTGCTATTTGTTTGTATTAACAAGCAGGTTTGGCTCCCTCGAGATGGGCTGAGGGTGTCTGGAAATTGCTGGAGGCCATACTTACAAGGCACCCCTGTGACTATAGTCTCGATCTGATTGTCAATCCCTTGAGCGACCTGAAACTCCGCAGCCAGCATCCTCTCGCGAGGTTTCCATTGCCAGCTCAAGCCCGCGTTATAAACAGAACGGGATGATTGCTCAGGGTGCAAGGACTATTGATTGCTATTTCTTGGAAACTGGACTGTTTCCATTAAGCAAAGTTAGAAAGAGCACCGGCCACCTAATTAGGCACATCTGGGGTTGAACCCTTAAGGAGCCAGGCTCACACTCAGGTAAACCTGCAGGACTTGTTCTCAGACTTTCCTGGGATTTGTCACCACGCTGACCAGTGCTGTTGAACATTGTCTTGCTTTGGCTTCCCAGTCGTCCCTTGCTAGCTGCACAGGCGCTGTCTACAGGGACTTGGGGAAAGCTGCTTTTGTTCCAGATCATGTTTACTTCTTCTAAGAAAACACCTTCAGTCATCACCCCCACGACCCCCAGCCCACTCAGGACAAGTAGGCACTGTTGGAAATGATAACAGGGACTAAAGCGAGTTGATGGACAGCACAGACATTTGTTGACCATGTAAGCAATGCCCATGCGGCTCTGAGTGCCTTACCTACGTCAGCTCGCTTGTTCTCCTACCCGCTCCACCCCCATGTTTGTAGGTAAAGAAATTGAAGCACAGATTGCTTAACTAACTTGACCACGTTACCTGGGCTGTCCTCAGACGTCAGTCTCCTCCTGGTCTCTGAAATCACTAGGCTTTCTCTAGAGGCTGGGTGTCTACTGAGTCTGCCTGCTTCAACACGGCCATAAAATCCCATGTAGATGTACTGGAAATAGCCAACAAGAATAAAACAAGTCTTCTTTGCTTTATACTCATAATGCTCGTTATAATACATTCCCTCCAAATGCACTAAAAGTAACAATTCATTTACCAAAATCGAATTTGCCCGCATCTTTTCCAGAAACAATCTCTTAGGTTGAGGACACATACTCTCTCCAGAAGTTCCTGGTGGAACCAGAAGAGGAATCAAGTTTAGTTTCAACCCAAGTTCACTTAATTGTGAATGAGTCTAATAAATCCCCACTATCAACATAATGACAGAAGGGAAGACATTCAAATATGTTATCTTCTGACGAAGAAAAATATTCCAGGATTATTATATTGTTTAGGTCATTTAAAACCCAATTCTTTCTTTAATAGTTCATGCAAGTAGGCCAACATTTTTGTGAAGTTAATTAGTTCAAGTGTAATGCCAAATCATTGAGTCTAATTCGTCATTCTCTCTGGTCTTTTCATCACTGCTTGGGAACAGGAGTTAAAGAAATGTGAGCCAACGGCTTGGTGAATTCCAAGAGAGTCTGTGTCCATTATTTAGAATGATGGTGTCAGAGGCCATGAGGAGGCCGGGTCCAGTCAGTAAAGACCCCATCACATGATCAGCAAGACTAAGGTGGAGTTGAGTTAAGTATCCCTTGACTGCAAGTGCATCAAAGAAAGAACTTTCTGGTAGTAAGGGGTGTTGATGGTGGCAGTTGCTAAGCCAGGGGAGGAGGGGGAATTTATTTTTACATCTGACAAAAACTGTGACCACTGAGAACACGGCACTTGTGTGGGTGTCTGAATGGGCAGAGCGGTGCAGACGCTTCAGCGAGACTCCTGGATTTGAGCATCATTCTTCTTGCATCAACCTCAAACCATCCCAGGCTCTCGAATGCAGATCCTTGGGTTTTTACATGGTCTGTACCTTCGCAGTCCCGGATGTCTGAGCTACATGGGTGCACCTGAACAGATTCTGCGTTCAACTTCTCAAACAGCCAAAATACTTCCCACGTCCTACACTCAGAGCAGGGTCTAGCCTCGAGCGTCCAATGAGAAAGAACATTCTCGATTCTGCTGGTTTCTGTCTCCACACAGGGCTGCCATTTCCTGGGACAAATGGTCACCAGACCCTGATCTCCCACCCACTCACTTGTCCATTCTCCCCGCATCCACCCGATCGTTTACCCCCCACCCTCTCTCTGGTTTTGAGTCAGGGGTCAGTAAACCTTCTCTCTGAAGTCAGGATTAGAGGCAGGAAAGACATTGGATTTTGTGGGCCCATGATCTCTGTCATAATCTGCTGCTGCTTTCGCTGTTGTTGTGCTTCAAACAGCCCTTTAAAATGTAAAGCTCATTCTTATAACCTTTCTTGACAGAAGCAGGTCATGGTTTGGATACCTGGGTTTGAGTCTGGCCCTACCACTTACTAACTGCGCCATCCTGGGCACATTTCTGGAGTAAATTGCACTTCAACTTTTAGGTTTTTTGGGAGGATTTAAGAAGCTAATACCGACTGAGAGCTGTTTCAGTATCCTAAAAGGCATACAGCAATGCAAATAAAAGAAAGAAAAATAAGCAAATGCTTATAAAGTGCTTGTAACAGGGCGAGGCACATGGGAATTAGTATGAAAATAGATAACTGTTATAGTTGTCAAAATAATTTAAATAAATAAATAACACAAGACCCATTGTGGTATTGCCTTTGCAAATCTCTAACCAGGACATGGTCTTGATCTGTTGAATGTCCAGAAATAGTCTGTCTCCTAGTGAAAGCAGGCACTCCGGCTGATGTCCCAGCAGCCTGTCCAGCCGTGGGCCTTGAGACTCTTGTTGGCTGCTTTCCCTGCCTGGGGCTTCTGAGTCCCAGAGAAGCCCTTCCAAGACTCGGGGCAATGGCGCCCTCTAGTGTCTGATGAAGGTGACTTGCCCAGCCTCGCAGACTATGAGCGACTCCTAGAAGAACCCCCACGTTCAGGTGGGCAGGAAGTCCTCTGCTTCCTTTAGGTTAGACCTCTTTATATAACTTTGGAGATCTCAACACTGGACACCACTGACAGCAGCAGTTGCTGGTGAGAGTTTTTCTGTCTGTGATGGACTTTGTTCTGCCCCGTCCTTTGTGCTATTGACAATGAGGGGCAGGGACATCTCATATGTCATGTGTCACCCTGTGAGCAATACTAGAACAGCCAAATATCAGTCTGTGTTAACAGCGTGCGTGTGTGTGTGAGAGAGAGAGAGAGAGAGAGAGAGAGAGAGAGAGAGAGAGAGGGAGAGAGAGACAGAGAGAGACACACACACACACACAGAGAGAAAGAGAGAGAACAGATGTTAAACCTTAACCATATATCAATTAACTACAATGTAAGAAGTTTTATTCACATTTTCCAACGCTGAAATTGAGATGCTTCTTATGTGTAACATTATATTGCATAGCTTAATTGGTGGCATTTTTATTTCTTTGGTAGTAGCAGACAAAATGATGAAACTGGCATTCATCTTAAAATTATTGACATCTTGATCAAGCATTTTTTTTCACCGATCTAAAGCCCAGACCCCTTCCAGAGGTCTGCTTTTCCCAATGCCACTCCAGTTTTCCAAATGCAAGTTATTGCTCTGAATTACTGCAGCCCAGCTCGAAGGCACTAAGATTTGTGGTGGGTGCGTGTGATCTGCCCGGGCAGCCCCTGCCACTATCAGGGCTGAAGCACTGGAAAGGTTGTTGGTCAAAGCTCTTGGATGAAGAGAAGTGCCTCCCCTCCGCACACCCCAAGATCAACCTGGGGCCAAGACACATCCAGCATCCCGGTAATGTAAAGATGTAAAGTCTTGGTTCTCTCTCCCCCATTCAGGGTCATTTTGAAGGGCCACCCAACTCGAGAGCTTTCTGCAACGTTGGCTGAGTACTGGGACCTCCATGACAACTGCTTTGCAGCTCAAATCTCCCCTTCCCCGGTCATGCTTCCTCTACTCTGCTGCATGCATTGTTTCCAATTCTTCCTTTTATTAAAGGAAAGGTGCAGGCAGGAATGAAGGCGAGAAGACAGGCAGGCAGGCAGAGAGAGGAAGAAGCATTTTCCTTTATTTGTATTTAGTTGTTCACATTGGCTATGCCCTCTGGGCCCAAGATGCAAACAAACTGGGTTCCTGGGGATGTGCATGGACTGCACTCCTTTGGAAGCAGCTGACCTAACTGCTACTCCACCAGGGCTTGCCACAATATTGTTTTTCTGCCAGAGTACCTTCCACCCTGTGGGCTGACTTTTCATGACTTTAATGGATTCTTTGAGAAGCAAGCTGCACATCAGAGTCTGTTTCTCAGGAAATCTAACCTACGTAGAGCAGTGGGCACCAGGAGC
This sequence comes from Solenodon paradoxus, assembly GCA_004363575.1. Lineage (NCBI taxonomy): Eukaryota > Metazoa > Chordata > Mammalia > Eulipotyphla > Solenodontidae > Solenodon > Solenodon paradoxus. The sequence continues at coordinate 164,086 of RJWH01002185.1, forward strand.
GATCCAAAAACTCTAATATGGGAATTGGGAGCAGTGGGACGAGGGTCTGGGTCACTCTCCCAGGTGAACATATTCTCTAATGCAGTTAAGACCAGACTGAACGACTCGAGAATGGGAGGCTGGAAGAGGGGAGAAGTAGAGATCGTAGCTGCAGTAACAACACAGTATCAGGGCTGAAGTCTTTATCAAACCTTTCTCATGTAAGTTCCCATCTGGAAAAGAAGCCCTGCAACACAAGGGGTGATCTTTAGTGGTTATTATGGAGGGCTTCCACCACCGCTCCAGGGCTCATTTTCCCAAATACTGGGCATGCTTACTCCTTGAAGAAGCAAAGTGGAAATAGAATTATATTAGGTATCATCTTCATCATCATCGTCATCATCACCACGATCACCAGCATCACCGTAATCACCATCCCCATCATTATCACCATCATCACCACCATCATTATCAGCACCAGCATCACCATCACCATCATCACTAATGTCATCACCACCATCATTATCATCACCAGCATCACCATAATCACTATCACCTCATGTCTTCACCACCATAGTCACCACCACCATCATATCCTCATCACCAATGGATGAGACCTGAGAAGTTTGGAGAGAAGAATAATAGCAAAAGGGAAAATAAAATTTCAAGGACAATATTTTAGTTTTGTCACTGAACTCAGCATTTCAAACTCCATCGGCCCACCTAGGCTTCTCCAGGCCCTAGAGAACTAAACCAAGGGTTTATTTTGGTGGCTGTCATTGACATATGCAAACAGGCTAAAAGCTTTCCCCTGGCTTCCCAAACGTGTTAACAAAGCTGACTTATGAGCAGCAATTTATTTTTATCAACATTTTGAGCATGATGCTGTGGGTGATGAAGATGGTGACAGCATGCTGATGAGCCAGATTACACACTCAGTTTGGATGTGAGTTGGAGAAGGGAGAAGCACTCTGAGAATGCACCCCTTGGAGCTGACACTGACTGGGACGTCCCCTCTCCCCTCCTCTCTGCTGTCGTCACCCTCTCTTCAGAAACTTATCAGAGAGCCCTTAGCTGTTACGGCATCAAGAAAGGGTTATGCAGTTCTTCCTCCCCAGCGTCAATATTTCTACTTTCTTCAACTCCTATTTCTTCATTTTTCTTTTCTGAATTTTTTAAGTAAGGAAGGAGGAGGAAGAGGAGGCAGCACTTTCATTTACTTATTTTTGGTTGTTCCCTCTGGGCCTCAGGTAGTGAAAGATGAGCCTGGGGCTTTACAAGGTCCACACCCCAGCAGCCAGCTTAGCCCCTGACACACCAGGGTGCCCTTCTCTTTCTACACTTTTATATGACATGTATGTGACGGTAGGTGTCTGTGGTCAAAAGCTGAAGCGTCAGCCTTTTGCAAGCAAAATTTCCCTGCCCTCTACAGAGGTCTCGCTTCCGTCCACAGATTCTGCAGTATATCCTCTATATCCACAGCTGACCTGGGTTTCACCCAATTTTTATTTTATATCATTTTCTGGGGTATGAATAATGACATTGACTACCTTCAAATTTATCTCTAAAATCGTATCTCTAAAGGAAAGTTTCTTGTAATACATTTTTTTTAGGATCCAAATGTGAGGCTAGAAAAAAAAGACAGGTCATTTCCTTTGTTCTGAGCCCAGATCCTAGCAGCAACTACTTTTACAGGAAAAGAAGAACTAAGTGTGTCATTGGTGTCTCCAGGAATTTCCCAAGAGCAGCCATCAAAATCCTTAAAAAGTCTCTTTGAAAATAACTAACCCCTTAGAACATATTCCTAACGAAGACCTCATAGTTAACTATTTTAAAGACGAAAATAAAAAAGAAAGTGATCAAAATGTTCCTTTTCTATGTGGAGTTCTGGTCTCCGATGCATCGGACTTGGAGAAATATCCCACAGAGATCACCACACCTGCAGCATTCTTTCTAAAGTGTCTTCTCACTTTTCCACCAGCCTAGTCCCTGGCCCCCTTCTATTCCTGTGAGATCCATCATGTCTTCCCTCCTTCTCTTCTCTGAACGGCCAGGAGAGCTGGGGTTTCAAAGAAATGAGAGATTCTTTGACTTTAACTCCATGAGTACAACTTTTCCAGGGGTCTCACGCAAATATTTTGAAACCACTGTTGGGAACAGAACCCTCAACTAGAGTCTGGCTGATAACAGCCCGCAGAGAACCTGGCAGTGGTATTGAGAGTTTGAATCTAGTTCTGTTCCTCGTGACAAATGGGACCATGGGTCATTCACCTCACTCTACTGGACTTTCATTTCCTTCTTTAAAAAACAAGGAAATCTCCACTTACTTGGAGACTCTCCTGAGGTATGTGGACGTGATTTATAAAGTGCTAAGCCAATAAGGAAGGACTGTTAATACCTTGCCGGCCTTAGCTCCTTTCTGTCACTTCTGTTTCCATGACTTCCTAGAGAGAACATTAATTATCACTAAGAGGAAAAAGGAAACACCAGTAACATCTCATCTTAATCCTCCTGCTCTGTTTCCACTCAGGATCACTCACTTTTGGGGACTTGGGCCAGGCCACAAAGCCAGGCTGATGCAATCCAACAGAAAATTGCACTCAGAGGTACCTCAGCCACTGCCCTGTTTGCCTAACGATCGCCTCCCTATTTCATAAACAAAGCATAAACATTAGCAACCAAGAATATTAGCAACCAGTCAGAGCCTTGATCATGC